>JBCJKH010026992.1:0-25799 GCA_039877255.1 Loriculus beryllinus | reverse complement strand
CTGAGGAACCCTGGCAATTTGATGTCTACCAAGTCCACAAGGTCCTTTTCAACAGGACTGCTCCCCACACGGTCAGTCCTCAACTTATATTATTGCATGGGCTTCTTTCTTGCCAGGGCAGGATTTTGCATTTGTCTTGGCAGAATTTCGTATGGTGCTCATCATCCCATTCATCCAGCCTCTCTAGATCCTGCTGGAAGACAGCCCTGCCTTTGAGCATGTTGGCTGGTTCCTCCAGTTTGGTTCGATGAGAATGCACATTGCTTCCTCCAGTAATTCATACACGTGTTAAACAAGATAGGTCCAATTATCGATCCTTTGGTACTCTACTTGGTACTGGCCTCCAGGCACAAGGACTATAAATCCGTACTTTTTTAGTAATATGGTGTCTTTTATTAGTTAATCACCACTGATCTTATTTAGATGGTAATGAAAAAATGGGTGATGTAAAAGGAACATGTTGATCTTTTAGAAATAAGATAGAGAATGATTCAGGTGGATATGTGTTTCCCCCTTCATGTCGTAGCTTCAGAAAGCTTAGGGAAAAAAAGAAGTCCACTAGTGCTGTGTGAAAATTGATAATCTTTGTAGGGAGTAGATCAATCTTGTAAGCACATACTGTGTTTTCCATCAAAAATTCTGTTCATAGGATAGGAGCAAGTCAAAATTCTGAGCAGTAGGTAGGTTAATGCCTTCTCTTTCTTCACCTTCTTAATGTTATTTATTAGTCTAAGCAATAAGAATAACTGAGAGAAGAGAAGCACTCTTCTAATCTAAATTTGCATCATAAATTGAATTGCAGAAAAAAGTACCATTTGGGTTATTTTGTTATGGCACACGATTCCTTGCCATGAAGAGAAACCACACTAATAAAATGCATATTGCAACCATGATCAGACTTGTGCCAAGAGCTGGGAATGCACAGTGCTTGCTGTATGCAAAAATAAAAACAATATTTAATAGCAGCTCTGCTCTCAGCCTCTGAACATGTGGAAAATTTTAGGTTGTGGGTTGTCTGGGTTACTTCCTTTAAAGCAACAGAGCAAAGCTCGCTTGAATACTTTATATGAAAGCAGAATAATTACCTAACCAACAAATATCTATGAAAACAGAGAATTTTTTTAAAGAACTAAACTCCAAGGAGTCTATTGAACATGCATGCAGGATAAGAAGGCACAGGCAAAGCAATAGAGGAAAATGAAGGAGCACCGTGCCACAGTCTGCGGTCTCTTACTCTCTGTTGTTTCTAAGACATCCATCGTGTTGTTATCTACAGCTTATATAAGATGAAGACCTGTCTGATTGTGTAGTGAATAGACTGTATTTCTGGTTCTCTGGGAGAAGAGAAGTGACAATGGAGGTATTTTGCTTGCTTTGTTTCTGAAGAAGGGAGATGGAGGAGACTAGAACTGAATTTTTTGCTTCAGCCAGTGTATGCAGTGCTCCATTTTTTAAGGTAAGGAATTTCAAAGCTGGTATCCTGGCTTCCTTCCAGCACTACACAGGCTGTCTTGCATTGTAGATGTTACATTAGCCAGAATCATAGAATCATAGAATAGTCAGGGTTGGAAAGGACCTTAAGATCATCTAGTTCCAGCCCCCTGCCCTAAGCAAGGACACTAAACCATGTCATCCAAGGCTGTGTCCAACCTGGCCTTGGACACCGCCAGGGATGGAGCATTTACAGCTTCCTTGGGCAACCCATTCCAGTGCCTTACCACCTTCACAGTAAAAAACTTCCTCCTTATATCCAATCTAAACTTCACCTGTTTAAGTTTGAACCCTTTACTCCTTGTCCTGTCAACTACAGTCCCTAACAAAGAGTCCCTCCTCAGCATCCCTATAGGCCTTCAGATACTGGAAGGCTGCTATGAGGTCTCCACGCAGCCTTCTCTTCTCCAGGCTGAACAGCCCCAACTTTTTCAGCCTGTCTTTATATGGGAGATGCTCCAGTTCCCTGATCATCCTCGTGGCCCTCCTCTGGACTTGTTCCAACAGTTCCATGTTCTTTAAACTGGTATTTGTGCTAATGTGTGATTCATTCATGAGCACAGGGCTTGGAGTAAGAAAATGACATAGTGTAAAACTAATCAGCTTGATTGACTATGTGTGAGACAATGTTTTGAGATAACAATAAAGTTGAGGGTCAGAAGGAGATTTCTGGGAAACTTTTTAGGGTTCAGCTATTGCCCAAGAACTCTTAGGAAAAAAGTATTTTTCATCAGTTTCATAATTTTGAATGCATCATAAAATCAGAAAACTGTTGAAGTATTATTATGATTAGAACATGAGTTGCTGAACTAGCAAGTTCCGTGTCTTCTTTTTATAGGTCTAAAGGTCCCATGCTATAATACTTTGCTACTATATGATGTTTATTTACAGAGAATCAGGGTTTCTGCTCTGACATATACCTGCAGTTGCCTTGGATGGAACTTCAACAGATCTGAGACTGTTCAAAATGCGACTATTCTAAATGTAAAATGGAGACTTTTCTATGAAGGAACCTTCCATGAATATCTCCAACAAATTGAGTTTCAGTATCTGGTAACATTCCTTGGAAGTTTTTACATTAATTTAATCACATGCCAGCAGTTGTACCATTAATTTAAACCTGAAATAACATTACATTTCTAGCACTCTCATATTATGCTTGGAATGGCTAAAACACTGGTAAACAGAGCTGTTCCACTGAGTGCCCAAGGGAGGGACATGGGAAAAAATACTGCTGCACACTCCAAGAAAGAAATCTGAGGTCAAACTGTTTTCATGGGAGACAAACTACGTGGCTAGGATTATCCTGGCAAATTGTGGGTTACAAAATATCTCTTGAGAGTTTATCATAGCTAATTGCTATAATAGCTTTCCACTTCTACATCTGTTTGTGGGTGTGGACAGTACTCGGAATTGTTCCTTTTCTTGAAGGCTTTTTACAAGAAAGCATAGATGAGATGCCAGGACGGGCTCTCTCTGAATGGACTTGCCATGCTGCTCATAAAGTTGCTTGCTGTGTTCACACACACAGCAGATAGGTTCTCATTCTTTAAGCTTTTCCACACAGTGGACGGTTCTCTGGCATGAACCATCTTTTGTACGTACATGAGAAACAATGTGATCTCTGCTGAGAAGCAGGGTAACCTTAGGGTTAAAGGTACTTCAAGGAATTTGAAAGCAAGTTAAGTTGTCTGCATAAATAAGGCCATTCTGTTCATTCTGAACTCTTTCTTGCTTTCTGCTTCTAATTATTACACTCAGTCGTGCATTTTTCATGCAAACACGCGATTTCTAACTCTTTTCCCACTCCTGTTAATGCTGTTACAGCATTAAACACTGGTTTCAGCTGAGTTCAGACTCAAGCATCTATCATTAAGAGTTGTGACAGTCTGAAAGGATTTCTGCCTTAAATACTAGCAATTTCTGGGACCATATAAAAAGTATGCCTCTTTCTTCTTTGAGAATCCAATTATGCAACTTACTGTGTGGCACCAAGTCTGGACTAGAGTATGCCTGTTACATTTACCATGACATTCACCTACTGTGTTCTGAGGCAGGATTTCTCTTTCAGAAGTCAGGATTATAGACAAGAAGCTTAATAGTAGGATGGCTGAGCTTTTTGGCAAATAATCGTTACTTTATTTTATAATTCTTGAAAAAAATATGTACCTAGGTGTCACAGATTCAAGCTTTACTTACAAGTTCTCCATGTCTTCATGCATAGAAAAGCATTAAAAATTGTATCTTACATGAAAGCTGGAAAGATTGTGATGAGTTTCTCTCCTTACAGTAGGTCATGAGGCCAAATAAAGCACAAGTAACTGGAGAAAGACAGACTTTGGAACAATGAACATCCTGGGATTTGTCTTTCTATGATAATAAAAAGGACTTTGCTAGTGCAAGTGAACTGTAAAAAGTTAGCATATTATAAACTGTATGTTCTTACACCATCAGTCATTCATAAACCCATTTCTCATCCTTGAAGGAAAGACTTCTCATTTTCTCTGTAGTGTTCATCCCATGTATTTTGAGAGCAGCCAAGTACATGAAGTACATTTTTTATGATTTCATAGCAGAAAAATGTTAGATTGGCACTGAATGCCATTTCTATTTTTTCATTGATAGTCATCTTGACTCTACCCACAAAGTAAGAGAATTAATTTACTGTTTCTTTGTTTTTAAGAATAAACTATTTTAGGGTTAGATCATATGTCTTATCCCATGACATGTTTGTTTTTATTTCTACCTACATAAACTTGTGCAAATGTGTTGGTAGCACTATCTAGAAAATACTCAGTTCAGAACCACAGGCTCTCAGAGGTTGCTTATGCAATGGTAGCACTCCCACAGTTTCAGTCCCTTGCTTGGCTGTTGGACTGGCACTTACACCTCTAGCTTAGAAGCCAGTAATCGCCATACACAAAAGTAGGGATTCAGGTATTTTCAATAGGGGTTTGGAACAGGCATAAGATGTGAAGGACAGCAAATGAAAAGGTTTAAAGTAACTGTAGGAAATGCTGATGTTAGAGCTGCTGGTATGATTTGTCTTACTAACAGATATAAATACCCACCTGCAAGGCCAGAGCGATGTCTCTGTGAGGGAAGAACCAGGCTTCAAAGCTGTTGTAGGGCTGGAACACCTAAACCTGTTGCTTCTCTATAAGGGGGTTCCTAAAAGTGAGATTTCTTACAGCAAAAAAGGGGAGAGAAGAGAAAAATGTGAATAATTCCAGACAGATGTCTGGGGCATTTTCCCAGATGCCAAAGCAATTTCTGGTTTTAGTCTAGATCACAGGTATACTTCATCCGTCAGTATCTTCATAATGAAAAGCAAGGAAGTGTTAATGAGTTCTGAGGAAAAAAGTTTGATTTGTTTGCCTGAGACCAAGTAAGTGAAACTTTGCATTTGATTTCATGTAATGATCAAGTTTGCATGACACAAAGGGCAGAAGAAATCTGTGTTGGGACTAGGCTAAAGATATGATATTTTCTGAGCTTTTTCTACCTTCAACTATTTACTAGAGAATCAAGTATATAAGGAGAAAAGTTTATTTGTGGCAGGGCAGGAAAATTAATACTAGATTTGACTGAGTTGACACTCAATATTTTCTTTGGAGCCCAGTATTTTATATGACATGCCCTGATCTGGGGCTAAAATTTTTTTTCTACAAAACAAATCAGTCTATGATGTAGGTTATTAAGCAGCTCATTACGTGTTCAGGTAAGCATTTTTCCATGTTTGATTTTTCACCAGGAATTATTGGCTGCCATTAATTTATTTCCTGTCTATATGCCAATGACTCTATACAGTTTTTCAATTGTACTTTTTTAATAGCAGAAGTAATGAATTTTGCTCTTTTGCATCACACTATTGTTAAAGAGTTTTTGTTGGCTTTACATAAAGGCTGTACTCACAAGTTGAAAGGAACAGAGACAGAACTAAGGCCTCCTATAAAACCCAACCTACTCAACCTGTCAATTTTCCACGTACACGTGGATGTTATGTCCATGCCAGTAAACATAGCAGGGTGGCGTTCTTGTCTCCCCTAGCAGCAGTGCCTCAGAACTCTACCTTTAATTATGGCTTGTTTCTTGTAATAAAATACCCCAAACAAACAAATGAAGAACAAAAAATAATTTAAAGCTGGCCAAAGCAGAAGCTTCCAAACTTCAAAGACTTTTTTATATTATTGAGACTTCAGTGTGGCAGCACATAGGATTTTGCAGTTATTATTGGTGCTAGAGAGATCACAGAAACACTAAATCCTTGTGATTACTCTAGATAGGTCACTGCAACAAAAATTGTGTGTAGTAGGCTTCACCAACCAATAAGAATGTGTAGTTTTGTTGTCAGTACTCTGAATAGTTTGAAACCCTGGTTCAAAAGTTCATCTTATTCTTGGCTGGAAAGAATGTTAAAAGCCTTCCCTGGGGGAATGATACTACTAAGCATTGAGTTAAAAATACTGATTTATCACATTTAATACATTAAAAACAAACAGAGAACATGTATGTCAGATTTAAAGTGCAAGTTTCAAAGTAACAAGAGATGTGACTTCAGAGGGACATAATTTCCAGTTACCTAGCCTATACAGAAAGGGAACCTTCTGGATCTCTAACTTCTAATACTCCACATACCTTGTACTGAGGACATGAACAGTAAACTTTGGGTACCAAATCCACAGTAGAGATCCACTCTCTAGAAAATATCTGTTGTAGTATCTACATTGTACATCTGAATTGACAGAATAGGTAAAGGGGGTTTTGTTTAGCTCTATGGATGTCAAACAACCTGGTCAACTGTTGTGGTTTGACTTCAGTCAGCAGCTAAGCCCCACAGAGCTGCTTGCTCAATTCCACACAGTAGGGCTCCATCATTCACAATGGATACTTGGGATGACAAACGTCACTCCCCAACTTCCTTCTTCTCCCGCCAGCTTTGTACGTTGAGCATGAGGCCATATGGTCTGGAATATCCCTTTGGTCAGTTGGGGGTCAGCTGTCCCAGCTATGTCCCCTCCCAACTCCTTGTGCACCCTCAGCCTACTCTCTGTGAGGTGGTGTGAAAGGTAGAAAAGGCCTTGACTCTGTGTGAGCACTGCTCAGTAATAACTAACACACCTCTGTATTATCAACATTGTTGTCATCACAGGTCCAAAACAGAGCCCATAGTAGATGCTGTAAAGAAAATTAACTCCACCCAAGCCAAATCCAGCACATCAGCTTTTCTGGCCTGACTGCTGGTCAAGTTGGATACTGGCCTTTGCAGGTGCTCCGGTAACGATCACTGTGTCTGCACGGCATTGTAATGATACAAACCCTTGAAAGAGGAAAGAAAGAAACCCCAAATTCCTTATCTGAGAAGTGTTAGTGTGACAGGAACATTTCCTGTATCAAACTCTAACTCAAAAAACAGACCTGGGAAGAAAAGTGCAGTCTCATACTTTGTGTTAACCAGGTACTTCTCTGAATCCTGCACCCTGAATCTCATGGATGGAATTACAAAGCAGAAGTTCTACTGATAAGATGCTCCCTTTTTTTTCTTTTGAGAAGAAAATAAAATATGATCCAATCAGCAGAAACCCTTACAGCTCAAATTCCCTGTAGACTGAAGGAGGGAAAACTAATGTCCAAATGCCCTCTGGCAGTGCTACCTTGCTAACTCCAAAATATGATTATGTTATATCACTACTGAAGTTCTTTGTCTCAAAATGTGCTGATGTTATGCTAGATAATGTACAAACAAAGATGATCCCATATACAAGGAGATCTTAAAGCTGCTGAGAGCAAGAATATTTTTTCCTTTCTATAACAAGAATGTTGAGGGTCAGCTCAAGCTCTTTTCATGAGAGAACCACATGAAAGAGAGTTTTTAAAATGCTCCCTTTTACATGAGGCACTTCATAATATCTGCTCAAGTGTCTCTTGTTTTCTGATAAGACTAGAGAGCAGTACGCAACAAGGAAGACAGTGGAATCAGTACAGTCCTTGATTCAGACTTTCATGTTAAAATGGAAATAAAATGCAAATTTCTGTCTTGCTGCTGTATAAATGCATTAAACCACAATGATAACACTGTTGAACTGAGTAGGAAAGCACAGTTTGATGCATTTTATTAATGGAATATGGTACAGAGAGATCAGCTAGACTTGCCTGTTTTTATGAAAACTTGACAAATTTCTTCCCTTCCTTAGAAAACTTTGAGAGACTTTTAGCAGAATTTACAAAATATTTTATATGTTCCATTCATCTTACGTATTAACAAGGTGATCAGTAGTAAAGCTTGGTGTTGAGATGTATTAGGAATTATATTCCTGAGGTTAAAAGTGCCTTTTAAACAAAGAGATGATTGGATCCAGTACTGACTTCTGAGGAATACTACTAGTTTCTGGTCTTAAATAGACTTCTTACCACTGATAACCACCACCTGGGTCCAGCCATTCAGCCAGTTTTCAATCCACCTAAATGTCTGCTCATCCAGCCTGTACTATATCAGCTTCTCTAGGAGGATCTTATGGGGGACAGTGTTGAAAACCTTACTGAACTGTAAGGTAGAGAATACTCACTGGTCTCCCTTCATCTCCCAAACCCTGTGAAGGTGCCTCCAGGAGGTGTTATAGCTTTCATCAGGCATGCCTCTGCTTCCTCTTGAAATTCACAGCTCTTCTCTCATCCCTCCTCTTTCTAATTTCCCTGTCTTTCAGATAATTTACTTTTCTTCTCCTTAAGCCCTCATCTTCTTCTCTTGAGGCAAAAGTCTTGTCCCTTTCTAGCAGATAGTCAACCTATTACAGATGTCCCTGACTTGCCATGCTATAAAAAGCCCTTTACAAAAACAAGGAAGCAACCCTAAATCTTCTTTTATCCTGTCTTCCTCTCACCAGTGGAGGGAAGACTTGTGTTTTACCACTGTGATTCCTTGTCCATCAACCTGTGAAATGCTGCCAGCCTCTTTCCCAAAGTCATGAATCAGGGAAAGGTAACACTATAGAGGAATGACAAGCAGAGGGATGAGAGTGGCAGTTATGAGACCAGTGGATCAAGATGACAGGAACAATCATGTGAAGTAAAGTACTACCCCATTTTTGTCAAGTATGGCATGAAAATGTGTGAGAACATTCATGCCATGGCTCCTTGGGGATGTGCATGGGGTCCTCAAGTGGCACTCCAAAGCTGGGATCATCCAGGCTTTAGGCGCCATTCATGGTTCTGTATGAACCAGATACTGCTGAGGTTCCTCTTCCCCACTTTCATATGCTGGGTATGGTACAGTGGGGACTCCTGCAAACACAGTCCACATGCTGATGCCTGTGGGATGCTGTGGTAGAGAGAGGGAGTGACAGCCATTCTCTAGCTTTAGCTTCCAGCCACTGAATCTTGCTCTGCCACTCCAGGCACAAAGGACAGTCTATCAGAAAACTCTTCCTGTACAATTACTCATGTATCATGGCAAGATCTCCTCTGACCTTTTCTTTGATCTATTTAATTCTATTTTGCTGACCAGTCTCTCTGTAAGGCAAGTTTTTCTTGAGATAAAGCTAGTTTTATAGCCCTCTTTTGAATTCAACACTTAAAGGTATGTAAAGGATAGAGTAGTTAAGGATACATTTAATTCAGGTTTTCTGTGTATGTGAATCCGTGTAACACAGAAGTTGTAACCTAAAGGCAACTGGAATATGCTTATATGTGTCCACTCTGGCATATAGAAGCATTGGCCTGTAACTGCAAAAGCTGGTTAACACTCAAAGGATGAGATTAAATTGCTTGTGAGTCCAGAACCTGAAAAGAATCTTGTAATAACAATATGAGGAATGTATCCACATATACAACAATAGCACTTTTTACTGAACAGCTTTCTTTTAATAACTTTGTGTTCAACCATGATGTGATTGAAAGGATCAAATAAAATCTCAGTCTGTGATTGAATTTTCTTTAGCCACCCTAATTCACAGCAATTGCAGCATTAGATTGATTTAGACCCTCTGAATCATGAGATTCAATAAAGAAAGATTGGTTAAATGCTATATTGCCCCCTTAAGAGATTTTCTTAGACTTCAGGCCAACAACCATCTACCCTTCCTTCCTCAGTTTGGATGAGAATTCAGTACAGATTCAATGTGCAGGCAAATGTGCCTGCAACTGCCTGAGGATGGGTTGGCTGTGTTCAGGGTGAAGCTTCATGGAGGCGGAATGACTCAACCCATGTGGTCAGAAAGATGGCAGTCCTGCATTCATTGCCTTGGATCCTGGCTCGTGTGAAATCATCTTGCTCTGTCTGAGCCCAGTGGTCCAGCCAAGAACAGACCCAGCTGGGTCAGGAAGGGGAGAGAAAGAGATTAGGTGAAAAAAAAAAATGAAAAAGAAGAAAGGCTGCCTTTACCATGGCTTGGTGAGCTGAACTACCTCACTGAGACAATGCCGGGTACCACAACGGGTGGAAAGGAGGAAGAACTGCTACCTGGAGATCTGAGAGGTGGAACCGGTTCCTTGGCAGCAGCAAGCTGTTAGACTGGCACATTTCTTCTTCTATTTTTGGCTCTCTGCTTCATCTCCTACCAGCTTGCTTCCTTCCTGGTTGTATCACATTCTCTCACATCTTGATTTGCTTTCTGCCCCCTGCCTTCTCTCCAGTCATGTTCCCTTACCTTCTTCTCCTCCTCCCTGCCAGTTCCTGTGGCCTGTACATGCCAACCCAGAAACACTGTACATTCAGCTGAGGGCAGCCTAGCTTCAGCTGCAGAGGAAATTACGGAAAATGGCAGATGGTTTTGGCAGGAACATTGTTCTTCCAGTAACTCAAAGACATTTCTTTGCTGTGAGCTACATTTGCCTGAATAATCTTTCCTTTCCTTAGCTTTGCTGCACCACTGTGGGTCTCGTGATTGCTAAAGACCTCTTGCCCCTGATGGATGTGGGTTTTAGTGTTCTTGTTCATGAGCACCCAGATTTCTAGCATTTGTGCAGTGTCCTTTGTCATGGACACAGAATAATCACAGGTATGCTCTGCCTCCTCCCCAGAGGAATGCTTTGCCATTAAAAGCGTCACCACGTTGGCTGCTGCTGGCATGCTGCAGGCTCAGCTGTTTTGACAGAATGGTTGCAGTGATCTGGCAATCATCTCACAGGGGCTGAATCTTCAAGGCTGAAGGTTCCCATTCTAGACCATTCAAAATAAGATGTAACAACTTCAGTTATGCTACTCTACATTGATATCACAAAAGAAGATCAACCAATACTTCAGCAAGGAAATGGAAACTAAATTTGCATTTACACTGCTCATTTTAATCTATGTATTAACTTATCTCTACTTGTTTATATCATATACATGTATTTTTATTCAGCATACACAAAAAAGTGAGCAATATTTCACGCTGCCAAATCTTTTTCTCTGCAGAATGCATACCCAAATACTGAATCTCTTGTGAAGTACACGAGCTGATCAGTGGCAACAACAGCATACGTACTCAGTTGTCAGCAGTCCTGACTTTCTCTCTGACTGCTCTGAGCCCTTTGGTGAGGCACCCAGTCTGTCTTCACCACAGTTCATCACATAATAGATGGAGATAATAACCCTTAGCCCCAGTGTGAATAGGCTAATGATTTAAGGATGAAAAATATATAAAATTACGTTGTATTTCTTTTAGTCTCAAGGATTATAAAAGCGTTCTGCACATTACAGTACAGTCAGCGCTAAAAGCTTCAATTCTTAATGGCTGCATTTAAAAGCTTAAAGTACAACACTTGTACAATGCATGACTTATTATTGCAGTTACTGACATTTGGGAAAGTTTTCCCTTCTTTTAACATATAGTTTTGTAACTTTGCTTTTTCCAGCTGGAAAGTGTCCTAATTAGAGAGCTTGTTTTTCCTTTAACAGTCCCCACAGCATTAGAAAACCAAGCCAAACAAAAAAAGATGCCGAGGCCAAATATTCAGACTAAGTTCACGAGGCAAGAACATGACAGAAGCAGAGGAGGTGATGGCACAGTGCCACCTGTACATCAGTTGCAAAGCAGGGAAAACAAGCAGAAAGCATGCCAACTTAGAACAATTTCTTTGCTGCGCTTCAGTTTCAGGGTCAGGAATTAGAAAGCGTCTTGGCAATTATTCTGAAACTTCAGGTATGTCCCTTCAAAGATACTCCAAAAGTTCTCTCTTACCTACTTGTTCAGAATACATTTTTTCTTGTGGTAAAAAGATGATGTACAACAAACACTCCCTCCCTACCTACTGAATGGAAAGAGTCCTGTGCTTATTGGATCAGCGCCCTTAATCGAACACTTAAGAAAGCATTGCACCATTTCAGTTTATGAAACACATCTGTTCAAATGCCAGTCCAAATTGTCTGAGACTGTCCGTTCCTTCTGTTTCTCTAGTAAAAATGTGTGAGTTAGGAACAACACTGGGTGCAAGAGTTTACTTTTACTAGGCCTATAAATTTTCCTTTGATTCCATATGCTTACTTTTATATGCTAAAGATTGTCAAGTTTTAGTAGCTGCCTCCTAACAAAACTATTTACATGGGAGTGTACCAAAGCAATCACTGTTTCATTTGCCTTTGAGCCCATGCTGTGCTCTATAAAACTCTAAACCAGGGTCAGAAACACTGCCATATAACAAGGTGAAATGGCACTTATTGCAAACCGAAAACCTTAAATAAATAGCTTGTTTTCAGCTCATAGACTTATCTGTTTAATAGATATTGTGACAACTACCTGCCAATATTACATTATTATGACTTTGCAGAAGTCCTACCACATGAAAAAGGCAATATATTTTTAATATTTTATTTTTAGTTATTGTTACTGAGATCCCTAGTTTAGTGTTTTGTTAGAGGCAGAAGGCTTATCTGAAGAATAAGACAGCACAGAATAAGGCCTTATGAAGAATAAGTAAATTATATGTCCAGCAGTACTCAGTGTACTGAGGAGCTATTTTAACTCACTTTTCTTGGTTACAATCTCTTGAGGAATCTGATTTTTTTTATAACTTGCTCTAGACCTCCTTATTTCTCTGTAAAATTATTACCTTTCATCTGCAATTAGTCACGCTATTTCTTGAAGTCCTGCTTATCAGGCTCTGGCATTCCCCGATGGTGCCCTGTGAGCCCGGATACTCAACAGGGAGCTGTTGGCATCTGTGAACCCTTTCACTTATTCAGCCACCTGTGCCTTTGAACTTGCTATCTTCTGCCAAGTCGTAAACATCTTTCTCCCTCCTATCTGTGCACCTTTGCTTCTCACTTTTACTCTGCATCAGCCTTTTCTCAACTGTGGTCACCCTCAGGTGCCATGAAAAGATTTGAAAGAAGTAATGAAAAGATTCAGAGACTGAAAAATACTGGAAGATGTAGAGTTAGTTGGCAGCAGCTTGGTACTTCACTGAGTGAGGAAATGGATGCTTGTGCTTGCATCCAGTATTGACAGCCTATTCTTCCTTTCTTGACCTGAAGGAGCTGGGCTTCAGCCAACTCAGGGAAAGCACGGGGACAAAAGCAGGTTGACAGGAAAGCATCCAAGGCAAAAAAAAAAAAGAACCAAAAAGCAAGGTGGGGTAGCTCACTCTTTCAGAAAATTTGAGAAAAACAGCTTGAAGTTTACAATGCTTTCATGTAGCCTGAAATATTGAAAATTCCCCCTCTGAAAAAACCCATAAATGAGAATATTAATGAGAAATTGTTTTCCATCTGTCACCTGATTTCCTTGGTGTACCTTATAGTCTCTCTGCTTGATAAAGTAAAGCTCTGCATGGCAGGGTCCTGAGGCTGTAATCATGTAGCACTCATAAATCTAACCAATGACACTAATAAAACAGATCTAAAAAATGGATCAATAAAGTAGAAGTCGTCACAGCACTCTTGAGCTATATGTTTATGACCTTATGATTTGAAAGCAGAACAGACTTGTTGCGCTCACCAGTGGCCGCTCGCAAATCTATGACTATTTAGGAGGTCTATAAATATAGTAATGGGGCAGTGACTATCCCCCAGTCTTTGCATGAATCAATACTGTACTCTCACAGAAGTAGAGGGAATGCAAAGCAGCACTGACTCTACCATCCCTGTTGTTGCCTACAGCAGGATTTCCAGAGTTTTATGCAACTTTGCTAAGGATCAGATTTCAAGGCAAGAAAAGTCCTGACATACTAATTATCTTCCCATTAACTGTACTATTTCATTGTTTTCTGTAAATGAGCTTACTTCATTCACTTGAACTTTTCTATTGTTACCGCTATTAACAATAAAATGTAAGCCATCTAGGTCATTAAAGAAACACAGGTCCCAACATAGACCTTTGAACCTTGAATAGTACAAAACCATATCATGTCTTATTTTATTTGTTTAAGTTTATTCACCTAGATCACATATATAATTCTCAGCTTTGCTCTCTTTTGATTAATTTCAGGGTGTTTAGCTGCACAAAATCATCCTTTTTCCTCTCTTGAGGTGAGCCACTTGTCAGGATCTATTTTGTTGCTCATGTGGCTAAGGAGCTGCTGAAGGGGATTTGGTCTGTGAGCTGCTGGGGTTGAGCTCTAGCAGAGTTAAGATGGGGCTGCTTGTGTAGGTATGCCAGTGATCCATCCCCATACCATACAACACCTCAGCGTAGATGTCTGTCCTTGGCAGGTGTCAGTGACTGCATGAAGGACTGGTGAGCCCACACAGGGTTCATGAAGAAGCTGAATTCAAGTACTAAGCCCTGGTGCTACTGTTGGCAGCCTGTGGCTCTAAAATATTATCCTCTTCTCTGATCTGTGATGTACTTCCTGGCTTTTTCTACCTGGATCTGTGATATGTTATCTCACTGCCTCAGATTTCAGTGTAAACAGCATCAAGGTTAAGTGCAAGAATGATTAAGCTGAATTCCATCACAAGGCATTGACAGGAAACTCATGCTGAATCTTTATTTTTGAGTCCTGTACCATTCATAGTTTGGCTTCTGGTAAGATGTGGGTAAATATTTACATGTGCAACTGCAGTTATAAATGAAGTTTACATCAGCTTTTTTGATTGTGGTGGCACTTTTCCTTCCCATTCCCTCCCCCAGTGGTATATTTGGAGAACCTATTTTCACTCTTCCCTGGGCAAATACATATTTACCAGCCAGATAATACTTTATTATTAATGGAATTTGAACATGAGCTCATTATTAGAAATAACAATTTCTGCTGGTGGAATCAGAAGATAAAAATGGGGTGAAGACAGAAGTGCATTATAGTGATGGAGTAATGTATTGAAACAGTAGCTTCAAAACCACCATATTCATGGGAATTGAAAAATTTCTACTGGATTGTGGGAAAAATCATATGAACCGTGAATTGGAATTGGGCTAATATTCGAGGAATAAATGATTCCTACAAAAAGTCTGATTTGCAGAAGTGTGAAGGAAATGTTGGTCTCCTTTACACTACTGGGAGTTCATACCTCCTAAAAAGCAGATTCTCAGTTCAGCAATGAGACAAATTCTCATTGCTCAAATTAAGGACCAAATGAAATGAAAAATCAAGAAAAGCCTACTAGTGCAGTATGAATTGCAAATTTAATGTACCTTAGTGAAATCACTGTTTTATGTTTTAACTATACGTAAACCCCTGGATCTAGATAAACAAAAGACTTGAAGATCGCTTTTTTTCAGAAAGGAACAGAAAATAAATGATGACTTTGCTCCTTCCTCGTGTTCTTTTCAGCTGCTCAGGTTATTCTGGCGTCATTTGAGTTCAGGCTGAATGTTAGCTTATACTGTTGGTACCTAGCTTACCCATATCCAAAATAATGCAGTTCACTACAAATACTTGTGTACACCTTCTTGGATTCCTGTAGTTCAGGAAGGAAATATTTCTTTTTCAGTAGAGCGAGTGCTTAGAATGAAGATAAACAGAAAAGCCACTCCTTTTTCAGAAGTTAAAAAGAAGAGAGCTAACTCAGGAAGATAAATTCTTATTGTTACTACATTGCTTTCTTCAGAATCTTATTAACTTAATAAATACTTGAATGATGGGAGTAAATCTGTATTTCCACAGTATCTGCAGCTTATGAATCGGTGAGAACATTTCTTTCTCAGCTATGATTTCATCAAAGGCAAAGCAGAGGTAGAAACACTTCACTGCAGCTCCCCTGCTGATACATTAGCAGCACAACTCTATTTACCTCACTTAGGTCCAGCTATTACATCTTTCTCACTGACAAGCCTTTGCCAGTGTTTTTCCGCTACGTGCCAAAGAAAAAGCAGGTATTGTGGCAGCGTGCATTGGTGTCCAGCTCTCTTCCCATAGGGACACCACACAGGGACGGTGTTCTTATTTGTCCTATGCCATGGGCGAGGCAAGACAGTTCTTGCTGCTCTGGCTGGCTGAAGGAATAGTGTCTGGAGCACCTTGTTGCTCTGGGAAGTCTGCCTCCAGCGCTCTCTCAGGAGAGCTCTTTTCTGGGTTGTGGCCAAGGGAAAGAGGCAGGATGCATGCCCAGCTATGCGTGTGTGGTAACACCCTGCACGGAGATCTGAGCCCTCCTGGGCAGCCACTGCAAAGACGAAGAGTGACATCTTCATTGCAGATCAGGAGGCTGAGGCAGGTATAAGTCACTGTAGAGTAGGAGCAGACCTTGCTCTTGCAGGGTCGTTGGTTGATAGAGGGCTGGGTTGCATCTTACGTAGTGAAGTGGGCTTGATTTTTGTCCTTGCATTGCACATAGTGGCATGTGGTTTATTTAAAGCAGATGGGAGTGAAAGCATGTATGGCAAGGTAGAGTTAGCAGAATTAGACTCAGTAAAGCTAAAAGCAGCAACGGATGAAGCCTTAGAAGCAGCAAAAAAAAAAAAAAAAAAAAAAAAGAAGAAAAAAAGTAACTTAAAATGACCAAACTGCTGTTTTATGGACTGAGAAACAGTAACAAGGAAGGATGTTGTTCATAACAAGCTATAAGCTGGCTTTCTCTTAGGCAGCTATTTATAGAAATACTCCCAATGTTGGGAAATATATCTCACATGAACACCCAAACACGCTGCTTTGAGGCTTTTTACAAGTTTTCCCTCCTTCAAACTTCAATTGCTCCATCCATCCCTGCCTATCACAACAGCTGCAGGATCCTACTGTAAGAAGCATGCTGAATCTTTTCGATTTGCCTTCCTCCATAATTTCATGCTTACTTCCTACCTTGGTTCATTTTCATGTACAAAGTCTGTTTCATTTGAATGGGAGCCTACAAACTGAAAACTGAATTTGTAGGGGGCTTTGTGGCACTAATTCTCTTGCTGTAATGCTTGCAGAAATAGTTACGAGAGTGTGTAAGTTGTACCAAGTCTTGACTAGACAGGAACAAGAAAATTAAACCATATTGAATGTGTTCAATTAGTGTGCTTAATTAAACATTTTAAATAAATATAGCTTGTCTTTTAACAATAGACAAATTAGGGTGTTTTCTTTCCCTGAGAGAACCTTTCCGATAGTTTATTTTTCAAAGCTAATGCTTTAAATTTCCAGTGCAGGAGTAATTTCGGTTAATTTAATGAAGTTTTTATCTAACCTTGGAATTATTTAATGAGGTGCAATTAATATCTTTTAAAAAGGAGGAAGCTTCTATCCTTACCATGAAGGGAGAAGATTTTGTTCCTGGATTAATCCGTTAAATTCCAGTGAAATCAATTGGTCCATGTGTGAATCATGCCCTGACTGATCCCACTAAACTAGAAATTTCTCACACTGACTTTTACGTAACATTGGTCAAAATGTCTTTTTTACATTGGCGTGTTGATTCCATCATGACATATAGTACACAGGTAAGGAAAAAATATCTTCAGATGTTACAGAACAGAGTGGAAAAACTCCGGATGAGAAATGTTTTATACCACTTGAAGAATATGTATGGTCAAGCTGTAGTGCCAGATTAGCTGCTTTGTTTGAAAATGGATATAATCCAAAAGCTGCCTGAGGCAGGAAGGCAATCCACTTACCAAGCACTGGGAGGGAAAGCACTTCTAGGATGCTAATTTTTCCCCCTTGCAGTTAGGGGAAAGGTTTTGATTTGAGATGGGTGAACCTGGT
This sequence comes from Loriculus beryllinus, assembly GCA_039877255.1. NCBI lineage: Eukaryota > Metazoa > Chordata > Aves > Psittaciformes > Psittacidae > Loriculus > Loriculus beryllinus. The sequence goes on along the minus strand of JBCJKH010026992.1, from coordinate 8,267 downwards.
GGTGTGAGGTTTTGCAAACCTCTCCAGCAGATCTATTTTTTGCTTCACTACCACAGCCCAAGTTTCAAACCCTTCTATTATACAGTTGAAACTCCAGAATAATTCAATCTAGAAAAAACAGGCTACTTTTCTTTTTTGACAAATGTGGAACCTATCTTGTTGCATGCTGTAGCTGAGACCAGCAAAACTGAGCATCTGGTAGATGTCACATATGTATTGAACTCACATTTCGTTTGCATTTTCCTTTCCTCCCCATCCTTTTGAGATGAGGTACTTTATTGCTCTCCTAAAGGTTAGCATAGAATGAGAAACACGGTGGAAAATTCATGTGCGTGAGAGTCATGTAGAGGGAGTCAAACCACGATGGTTCCCTCTCAGACAGGATTTTAGGAACTAGTGGGAAGCTGTAGAAGTCTCTCTAGGAACAGCAGTCCTCTTTAGGGGCTGGCTGTACCTCAGGGTTGCCTGAATAATCCCTACACTCCTGCTCTGGGATTCTTCCCAGGTTTACCAACCAAGAGCATCCAAGAGGAGCCCAGTGCAGCAGTGTAGCAAAATGCATTGACAGGACCTATTTTCACCACTTCACTGCAATGAACACCCCTAAATCAGTTACAGTTAGGGTTGTCTAAACTGTGACGTGTATCAGGTGTGCTGTATCTGGCTGGGGTGATTTTCTACATAGCAGCTAGTATGGGCTATGTTTTGAATTTGTACTGGAAACAGTGCTGGTAATACAGAGATGTTTTAGTTGTTGCTCAGCAGTGCTCACACTGAGTCGAGGCCTTTTCTGCCTCTCACACCACCCCACCAGGGAGTGGGCTGGGAGTGCACAAGGAGTTGAGAGGGGACACAGCTGGGACAGCTGAGCCCAGGTGAACAAAGGGATATTCCATACCACATGGCATCATGCTCGGCAGATAAAGCTGGGGGGAGAAGGGCGAGGGTGGCGTTTGCAGTGATGATGTTTGTCTTCCCGAGTAACAGTAACGTTTGATGGAGCCCTGCTTTCCTGGAGATGGCTGAACACCTGCCTGCCAAGGAGAACTGGTGAATGAATTCCTTGGTTTGCTTTTCTTGTGTTTGTGGCTCTTGCTTTACCTATTAAACTGTCTTCATTCCAACCCCTGAGTTTTCCACTTTGACCCTTTCATCTCTCTCCCCGCTCCTGCTGGGCGGTAGTGAGTGAGAGGCTCTGTGGGGCTTAGTTACTGGCTGGGGTTAAACCACAACATCAGGAAAAGAATTTTACCTTTCCTGTGCATACAATTTTTTTTCTGGCATGAACCTTGCTTGCTTTAAATTTTAAGAAAATGTGACAGGGTCCTTTTCACTAAAGGCAGTGTTAGCAATGGAACAGAAGGGGTTCCTTTTGTCAGAAATATTAGCCAAAAGGCTCTTTTCCCTGATTCCAAAAGTTACTTTTCTCTCCTTCCTCTTTCCCCTCCTGCAGCACGTTTGTAAATCAGATTTTCTCAGAGTTTCTCTGCATCTGGGGGCACTTCTCCTGAACTCCTTCCAGCAGAAGCCTCTAGTTCAAGGCTTTTAGAAACATCCTTTGTTGGCAAGCAGCTAAGCAAGTCTCCATTGATGATACTTAATGTGATAAAACCCCCCTGATTTTCTGACTGTTTTTACTCTTTGAAGTCAAACGCACAGAGCTTTTTTTTTTTTTTTAATGTAGAAAATATTTTTATATTAATATCTCCAGCATGTTGGAAATCACTACCTCTTATAGGAATACTGATCCAATAGCTTTGTATAGTATTGTGTCAGTGACAGTCTGCTACAATGAATTTTGAAATGGAGCAGATCTAGTAAAGGTGCAAAATGATGCTGAAAAGTCTTGGGGCTGTTTCAGGTTTTGTTACAAATTGAATATGATTCATTGCAGTCTACCTTTCCTCTCTCCAGATGACTTCATTTTTTTGAAATATGGCATTAGTATAAAACAGTCTGTCATGTAACGCTGCTAGATTTGGTTTAGTGATGGAGCATTTCTTATTTCTCCCTTTACTTGCGAAAAGAGTCAGGTGTGATAAATCCAGATTTAGGTGTCTAAATCTAGGTAAAATTTCTTATTGTGTATATCTTTCATGTCAAAAAATATGTATTACATGTGTGTGCACAAATCTGTGTCTATGCATGTAGAAATATCTATATGTGCACATACTTATACACGTGTATGCTCATGTAGCCTGTAACTCTGTGACTTACATAGCCTTCATAACTTTAAAGCTAAGACCTTTTGTTAGAAACCTCAGTCCTCATCTTATACCCTGTTGTATTTTCAGTAGGACAAATTCCCTGCACAGAGTAATTTACAGCCTAAACAAGCAGAGAATGGGAGATTATTCAGAAGCTAGGATAGGTAAAATAAGCCCTGGTCAACATCGTAAGTGTCAGACATTTGAAGCAGTTGCTGGATTCCCAGTACAGGTAATTGCATGCTTGCCTTTCCTCAATGAGGTAAACTGAACAGGTACAGGCTTTCTTCTTCTGAAATCAGTGATCCATGTCCATTTTTCCCTGGGCTGGAAGCAGCATGGAGCAGCATAAATTTTCTGCGCTCTGATCAGGCTAGCTAGGCTGGCAAAGGAGCTGTCCACACCAAGTAGGCTCTTAGGTGTGTTTTGCCTAAAGACCTACAAGCTGTATAGTTTAAAAATCAGGATATGAAATTAAAGCCCTATGAGGGTGTCTGTTTGTTGAGAGAGCTGTGAATAGCCAGCCAACTCAGTAGAGTAAACAGTCAGGCAGAGTGCTTTCCCACCAACAGTGCCCTTAGTTTCATACTGTGTTTCAAGCAGTGGAGGGGCTGGTGAGAGAGCTGTGCTGGGAGCAGTGACAAAATGTTCAAATGCAGACCCATTCTCTGAGTCCCTTGTATAAAAAGAGCTTCAAGATCTGGATGCCAGAAGTGTCAGGTCTACTGCAGACGTGTCTCACAACTGTGCGCTTATGTGTGTATACCAGAGATTTGGTATCACACGCAGAGGAGAGAGCTTGAAGCACTGCACATGTGCAGAGCATCTTCTGTTTACATGCACATGTAGTATTCCCAGATGCTTAAAATCTTAATATAAGCTTTGATCAGTTAGGAATATTATTTTATACAGACTCAGGGCTCTCTTTATTAAAATCATAAAAGAACCTCTTCTTTTCCCTGGGCTTTTACTGCAGGACAGGAATGACAAGGATCTAGATCTACACAAAGCAAAGAAACATGTCTATTCACTTCTAGTTACAACACTGAGTTCAAGGGCAAAGTGTAGTTTCTGGAGACTCAATCTATAAGTTTACCTTGAGTTTTGTAGTTGGCCCAAAGGAGACAAAAAAATCAAGACCATCTCCAGTATGCATTTTCTGCTCCACAGTGTAAATGTAAGTCTACTGTTGTTTATCGCCTAGTCGTATTTAATGTGTTCTGTAGCTGGTGTGTTAGCTTTCCCCTTCCTCTTACTCCAAGAACAGAATGATCTATCTTTGTAGTTCTATAAAACAGTGTATGATTTGAGGTTCCCCCAAATCCTAGCTCAAAACAGTATTTCCACTATTGATCTCTGAAATGCCTCTTCACAGGCATTCCCATTTCCTACATTCTACAGAGAAATCAGGTCCTCTGTATGCATTGCATACATGAGCCATCAGTGTGCCTAGGTGGCAAAGACTACCACCAGAATCATGGCTTATATCAGAAATAGTGTGGCCAGCAGGACTAGCAAGTGATTGTTCCCTGGTAATTGATGCTGTTGAGGCTGCACTTCTAATCCTGTGTGCAGTTCTGGGCCCCTCATTACAAGAGAGACATTGAGGTGCTGGAGCAGGTCTAGACAAGGGCAATGGAGCTGGTGAAGGTTCTGGAGCACAAATCTGATGGGGAACAGCTGAGGGAACTGGGGTTGTTTAGTCCGGAGAAGAGAAGGCTCAGGGGAGATCTTATCACTGTCTACAACTACCTGAAAGGAGGATGGAGTGAGGTGGATGTTGGTCCCTTTTCCCAGGTAACAAGTGACAGGACAAGAGGTAATGGCCTCAATCTGTACAAAGGGAGATTTAGACTGGATATTAGGAAAGATCTCTTTACCAAAAGTTTTGTCAAGCACTGGAACAGGCTGCCCAGGGCAGTGGAGGTATAGAAAAAGTGTAGATGTGGCACTTAAGAGACATAGTTTAGTGGTGTATTTGGTAGTGGTGGGTTAATGGTTTGACTTGACAACCTTAAAGGTCTTTTCCAACCTAGATGATTCTATGATATATTCTCTAGGCTTTATCATGAATGGCAAATATGGAAGCTTGAGTGATTTCAGATGATCGTATGTATCTTTTCCACTCTGTTCATTCCTGATAACTGGAAAGATTCTTCTGAACAATGTCGGTGACCTGTCTAAGCTGCTTCTTTTTAACTCCCTTGTGTCATCACTCTATTTCCAACAAATCTTTATTTTTGAATTGAGGTTGAAAAAGTTCAGATCAAGACAAACAAATCTGTTATGTGAATTCAGGAGGTTTTTATTTTCTACTTTGTTCAACACATTTCAAAACTGAACATCCTTGGCTTTGTAATTTTTTCTGGAGTTATGCCAGCTTCAAAGACCATTGTTTGACAGTGTGTTTGGTTTTGACTCAGTTGTGCTCCCAGATAGAAATACACTGTATTTATTTTTTGCTTAATTGTTCACACAGAGCAGCTCCCTATTAATGGAAAAACGTGCAGAATAGCTACCTTTCCTGTCGATGGAAAAAATATTCTATTTCATGTTCAAAAGGTGAATGTGAGGGCAAACCTACACAGGAAAGCTCGTCTCCATCAGATTGCAGTGTCTGTGACCTTCATAACTTCTCAATTAAAAAAAAATCCTGCTGGACTACCTGTCCCTTCACACTGATTTCTCATATGTAATAATCTACATCCCTTTGGTGTAGATAATTGCAGCTCCTGTAGAACTGGATTACTGCCTTGAGAGATGAAAAAAAAAAAAAAAAATTGTTGCCTCTGAAATGCCAGGCTAATATTAAGAACAATACAAATGTTATTAAAATGTTAAATTGCAAACCTCTAAAATATGTATTTTTTATTATAATTTGCTTAAAATTTTTTCTGTTGATCTCAGCACTATAACAATTACTGAAGTCAATGACTTACATTCTACCTTCACCAAGCCAGGCATTTTAATTAATTAGAGGTGATTATGCTAAGTAATAAAAATCAAAAATAAAATCTGTGTCAGAAAGTCAGTTAACGCATAGCTCTAGATAGTCCCACAAATTTCTGTGGAGTCTGTTTTTAACTATATGCTAGAGATAATGCTTGATGACTTACTGAAACGACATTTGCTTGTTTATCTTTTTTGTGGTTTCTTAGGTCTTTCATTCTGTGTCCATCAGCCCTTAAAACCATCCCTCTTGTCAGACCTGTTTGCCACCTGTAATACAAAGGGTAGGAGATTAAACCAGAGAGAATGAATTTGATTTCTTTTTGTTTTCCTGTGGAAGATGTTTTTGAAGCTTGGCTGATGCAGTAATAAGAATAAGGAAGAATTTAGTGCTAACCCTGATGCTTCAAAGGCTTCTCCTTTAGAGAAACACTCTAAAGGAGAAACCATGGCCTGATTGTTTGGACAATGCAAGCTGATGTGTGCAATCTCCTTTGAGTCGAGGTTCCTCTTCACTCTAAAGGATTTTTCAGGACTCTCTTGATGGCCAAACTGAAGAACTATTCAAGAAGGCCAGTTTAATTTGGAAATCAAACTGCTAGCTTGCCCTGAGGCACCTTCTGGTGGCTCTTAAGTATTCAAATATGTATGGAGGTAACCTCGGACTCACTGAATGCGTTGTCAAACATTTATGCAAGTTAGAGCTATCTGTGAATAGTTTGTAATTTTTCTTGAGCTATACCTAAGCATCATTGATTCAGCTGAAGTTTAAAACTGCTCAGTTTCTGTCTTATCCTTGTAAGAATGAGAAGAAAAGTGATTTTTTTCTCTCTTAACTTAAAGCATATTTCTATTGTCCTAGGTGTGTAATCTGGGGTTTGATAGAGTTAGGCTACACCTGGTACCATATTTCATGATCACTTCTGATTTTAAGTATGGATTCATTTAGAATTCCAGACCCTATATTTTTAATTAAGTAAAATCCTGTGAACTAGAACAATTTTTGGAATTTGCCTAGATATCAAACTTTATTGCTCTCTCCGAGTTTTCTGTGACTTCATATCTCTGCTCTTTCTCTTGATTTACAACTATTATTTGCACTTCCATGACAAATCTTTTCTTTCTGCCCATTTCTCCCTCCCTCCCGTCAGACACATGGGAGATGCCTGATGAGAATATCTGTCTTGCCATCTGTCAGCCAGTAAGGCACTGCTGGAAATTTGGTTATGTCCATCGGTCTGTCTGAAATGTAAAGCTATGTTCTATACACACTATCAGGAAAAAACCTTACAAGTGGACTAAAGGAAACTCCTACCCCTTGCTAGAGTTAATGAATTCCAGTGAACATAATAACGCTTGTGGATGGGAAGAAGGGCAGAGGGGAGAATTTTTCTTTAAGCCTGAAGACAGTATTGAAATATTTAAGTTAATACTATGAAAAGGTATCACAGCATACATAAAACATGAAACGCCATACAGGAAAACTTCTAATATTGCAGTTGCTTTGCGAAGGCAGATGGTGTAGCACAGAAATAACATAATATTGCTCAGGCATTTGGTTCTTGCCTAAACAAAAAGGTTAGTTTAAAATCTATTAAAAACAAAGGAAATTCTTCCTCCTGCCAGGTTGGAAGGAACCAGCTGTTTCTTTTAAAAATGTCTTGTAGCATATCCTGTGCAAGGTATCTTAATGCCCTCCTTTCAAAAGAGTCAGACCTCAGATCTGCCTCTAAACAAGTGCTTTTTTTTTTTTTTTTTTTCCCAGGAAACCAAGCAGTCCTCACGAGCAGTATTTCAGATGTCCAAAGGAATCAGTATCTGTCAGGATTTGTAAAAGAAAATTCTTTTAAATAAAGCATATAGTACCATATGTTCAAAGCTACTTTGGAAAAAACCTCAAAGCAATAAGTCTAACATATGAATCTTTTCTAACACAGGAGTTTAACATGGTTGTGGGATTTTTGTATTGTTTTCCTTGTGGAGTGGGGTAGGGTGGGATGCATGTGTCAGTTCAAACCTTATCTTCTTCCTTTGTCTTGCAAGTGGAATTAGTTTCTGAAGTGAGCAGGTATGTTCCAGCTGGATGTTGTAGCCTATTTAAAACCTGTGTAAATTTATCCTGACTAATGTAAACAGCCAGGCGATAACTTTTTCCACTAAGCCAGTCTGGAAAACTGTAAATCCATTTGTGCTGTATTTCTGTATTTTCCACTGTAAGGTGTTCCTAGCCATTCCTCTGCTTGCCTGTGCATTTTTTTTAACAAATGAAGGTTGAGTCTGGTGTCTCATATTTCTGTTAACACAAGACCACGCAGATATAGCTAGAAAGAATATTCCAGCAAACTATGATCAGGGATTAGTTCTGATAATATTTGCTGTTACTGAAACTTTCTGGTCTAAATGTATTACATGGAAAAATTGCTCCTTAGAAGCAACATCTTGGCTCTCTTCTCATCACTGCCCACTTGGGGTGTTAATGTCTAAATGAGGTGCAAGTTTATTGATATCCTGCCAGAGAAAGTCTTGGAGAAAGAAGCTTTCAGCACATCCTGCATTTCTGAAATGCACAGGAGTGATGGAGAGGGCTGTGCTAAGGCTTCTGAGTTCTGGTTTAGCAGAACTGGCTGTTAACAGCTGGGCCACATCTAAAACTGGTTCTCTGCTCCTTTCTGATGTGATTGCACTTGGGAGCTGTGCTGCTTAAACTTCTGGTAGCTGGCTCCTTTCTACTTCTCCCTGTCAGTCTCAGATCTTGATGTCTTTGTCACCCCTCCTGGTCTCTGTCCCTGTCAGGATTACTGGTTGTACTGTGCTTTTGGCAGTGGGTACAAGCATAAGCAACTGATTTTTCTAAATAAAAGTGTTTTGGGATTAATGCTTAGTTGTTTGAATGGCAACAGACTTATGGCTATCAACGTCTTTGGTGCCAGCCTATGTGTCCAGGTAGACAGCTGAGCCCTTAGTTAACATCAGGTTATGAAAGAAGTAACAATCCCACTGACATGCTGGCTGGTACAAGAGCACTGAGGCAGTGTATGAGGTTATGATGAATGGAGCTTCCCCACTGGCAAAGACCAATGGTCCTGAAATACAGTGCTCCTGCATTTTCTG
>JBCJKH010026984.1:23785-37172 GCA_039877255.1 Loriculus beryllinus | reverse complement strand
ATGGTTTAGTGTGAGGTGTCCCTGCTTACAGCAGGGGGGTTGGAACTGGATGATCTTAAGGTCCTTTCCAACCCTAACTATTCTATGATTCTATAAGTCTCCAGATTCCAGATTTGAGCTGCACTTGAGGAATAAAATCATGGAGGCTTTGAAATGCAAATGTTACATAGAGTGTAGAAACCGAGTGTGCAATAGATATCTAACTACAAAATGTTAACATTGAATGAATTAAAATAACAGGTTTTTTCCAGAGTAACTACGTAGGGATATGCTTTCAAAGCAAGTGAAAAGATATTTGAATACATTAAGTATGTTATTTATAATGCATGCATTGTAGGTATGCTGATTTAATAGCTGTGATATGTGCTTTTTTTAACTGGAAACTTTGAATTGTCGCTAGAACTGGGAAGGATTGCTGCAGCTTTTGTTAAAACTTTGTTTACCCAAAAATGGGCTTATTCACAAGGAGTAGCACTGTGTTATCGCTACACCATTTCAGCAGTTCAAAAGTTTGCTTGTCCTGCTATGCAGACAATTCTGTGTTTGGAACTTGCGCTGCTTTTCAGGTTTTCCCTTTCCTGCTGCATTAGCTTTTCTGAGTAATTCTCTTTACCTTATTGAGGTCAATGCTTAAAGCAGCAGCAGGAGCCCCCTCGCTTTCCTTGGCAATCCCTTTGTTCAGCATGTGTCCTGCTTGAGCATCCCTAGTAATGCCAAAGTGTGGTGAGGGGGAAAGGAGAGGCCCCTGTTCTGCTCTCGGAGGCTGGCTTTGTTATTCAGTGCACGTTGACATTGCCACGGTTGCAAAGAGCAGGTATAACTGATAGTGCCCAAATTACCTACATGCATCTCCTCAGAAAGTTCAACACTACTTTGGGAAGGAGGGTACTACATGTGCATGTACTTAAATTGAAACATATAGATCAAATGGTTTATAGCTTGAGTCTGTTCCGAATAGATGTGTTTTCCTTGCAGCAACACTAATGCAGGGATGGACAGATAGATGCTGTGGTTGGCCTGTGCAGTCACCCAGCTGTGATTACTGATATTGCAGCCTGTGCTGTGCCGGCCTCTTCTCTCTCCTTCCTGCTGTAACCAGTGCTTGTGTTCTGGCTGCCCTCAAGAGGACTGAATTCCTGCATGACATGCTCAGAAAGACAGTTCCAAGTAATGTATGTGGATTTAGCTTTATATGAAGATTCAGAAAGCCAGGATTTGCCTTTGCCTTGGTAAAAAAACTTTGGAAAAAAAGTACTCACATTGTTAAACCAATCTGTAAAGTGAAAGGCACTAACATTGTCTCTGTCTGTTTCTGTGGAAAAAGAAAATCCTGAGAGAAACAAAAATATCAATTATTTTTCCTGCAGGACTACTTTACAGATTGCTCTCTGGAAGATGTCTTGGCCATTTGTAGTACTGAAACAATCATACAAGACTTGCACAGAATTATTGGTTGAAATAGAAGGGCTTAGCTTTTCTCTCCTTTAAACTGCTGGGAGCAAAGCTGCCTTTTTAGTACTACTTCTGCATAGATCCTGCCTTGCTGTAGGGTCCATGCTTTGCCTGTGTCAGTCTGGCGCATCCTGCTGCTGTGGCAAAAACCACACAGTAAGTTGTGACTTCCTTTGAGCCTGCGAAAATTCCAAAACAGCGAGGGAGAATGTGACAGGGAGTTGTTTCCCTATGGGAGGATTAAAGGTAGTGCTATATTGCACTTCTTGATGCCACTCATGTACTTCCAGCTCTTATCGTGTAGCAGCAAACATCCCAGTCAGGGCTGTGCCTCTCTTTTGGGCTCTATATGGGAGTACTTGAAGTTGAAAATGTGGTTTTAGTTTTCAAATGAAGTCTTGGAGGAAATAAGTCCACTCTCTGTAATGCCTATCACTATAGCTCTGTTATTGTTGGTGAGTTACCTACAAGGCCAATTAGCTGTTCCACATCTGAATTGGCACAATTCAGCATTATAAATGTCAGCAAAATGATTTGTTACTGCAGAATGTATGTATGTGCTTCTGAGTCCCTCGTGTAGCTTTGGATTTCTGCTGACTGTTCAGTAGAGCTGTCATTCAACGGAGATACATTATTTTTAATTTAAATCTAGACTAAGCCAAACTTTTTTCAAGTGCTTATTTGATGTAATGAAGGATGCTGTAGGGAAAAAGAACCAGTGGGTAAGATTAAAACATTAAAAATCATTAGCTAGCTAAAGCTTTTTCTCAGAGTGCAGCCTTGCTGGTGTTGATCTGCTGGGTATGGTTTTTGTTATATTTAAGTATTGCAATGTAAATTATGAATAATTTTCATGTGATATTGGTAATTGGCATTATGCATGTTATTTGTAGTAGAGTGAGTGATTTCTTTATGTTTTGTGGTTATGTAAGTGTGGTTATGTTAGTGTCAGATGAGTATTGATGCTAAGAAAAAGGCTCAGTTTTTAATTAGTTAAAAATTTAAGTTTTTTGGTTAGTAAAAAGCAAGGAAGATAAGGGCTAACAATTTTATCTTGCTGAAGTTTTTAGTGACATTCATACAATTTAATAGTTATTATCCTTTGAATTTTAATATACATGTGAGATACGGGTAGTATGAGAAGAAAGGCTGAAAGGCCCAATATTCCATTTGTAGATAATACACAGTAAGATGTTCTTTTGAAAAACATCACTTTACTGAGGTTGTATGTTTTTAAATTGCAAAGCATGCAAATCTTCTGGCTTGATATGTTGAATTTCAATATGCTCCTTTTCAAAATGGAATAGAATTCTTTGGGATTTGTATGTGACTTGCATCCAGACCCAGCAGGGGAGGCTAACTTTAAAGCACAGGGTCTTCCCCATCCCCCAGGCACTGCTGATCTGTTATGAGGAGTAATATGGAGAAGTCTGTAAACATGAGTGTTTGGAGAGTTGTAAACAAATATTTGGAGTGTGAGCTGCAACATGTGCAGAACCACCCTCAAAGCTCTGCTCAGATTGCTCGGGCCATGGTTTGTGTGGAGAAGTACATAACCTCCTCCTACAAGGATGGAAAATTTTCGCCCATCTGTTGAAGGGGCTTTTTTATCCTTTAATCTCTTAGATTTTTATGTCATCTCAGTTCTTTTCAGTCAGATTTAAAAGCAACTTAGATGAAAGCAAGTTTTGTTTTTCCTGCCTATGAAGAAGGGAAGTGTAAAGGATCTGGGATGAACAGGAAGACTTCTCATGTTCAGATGTATTAAACCAAGTGTACCAAATGATTTCCCAAAAAAAAAATATCTAGTCATAAGCAAGTGGTTCTGTGCAAATTCCTGGCAGTGTTCAAGGCTAGGTTGGACAGAGCCCTGGGTGACATGGTTTAGTGTGATGTGTCCCTGCCCAAGGCACAGGGGTTGGAACTAGGTGATCTTAAGGTCCTTTCCAGCCCTAATTGTTCTATGATTTTATGAAATGTAGCTGTACAAAGAAACATGGAATGAAAGGGATGATGTTAACTGCAAATTCAGCAATTGGCATCTCTCAAAGTTCAGTTTTTTCAGTAGCGAAGTTGGCTGCCGTAGTCAAAGTTTACCTTGACTACCATTGTGTTTGCTAATAAAGAAATGCTTGCTGATTAGCTCATTACTAGTAGAATACTTAATTTCCAATGACCACTGCAGTAGCAAGTAAGACGTTGCTAGTATTCTGAAGTGCAAATGTGTCTTTCAATGTTTATCCTGCTAACACTTTCTTTGCATCTATTTCATGTCATCTTCCTTCAATTAGGGTACTTTCTAAATGTCAGTTTAGTGACCATGGGGAGTTAGACTGGAAGACAAGCAAGAAGTCAAGGAAAAGCCATTTTTCACATTGCAAAAGCCAGATGGCTTGAACAGAGCAGGACTGCTTGGAAGCCTTGAGTGCCCATAATTGATATATATCCTTGATTTAATGTTGTTATATTGCCTTCATTGAGAATGTTGCTTGGAGTTACAGTTAGCACTTGCAGAGACAAGAGTTTGAGCCAGGTGTAATTCTCTGAGCAGCCTGAATTGAGCATTTCCAGCTGCCTAACACATTTCACTTGAAGCTCCATGGAAGCTCTCGATCCTGACATAACAGATCTGCTATTTGGAGAATGGGCATATAGTTAATGCTAATATTACCTGTTTGTTTCAATTACTTGAATATTATGAGTGGACCTTTGACACAGTATGCTTCTAAAATTCACTTGGGAATGTGGTAGTTGAATTTATTTCAAGACATTTTAGTAAGAGCACATTGTATATATAAAATGGATTAAAGAGTTTTGAGCATTTTGCTTTCAGCCTGTCATTAAGATAAATCAGCAGATATTCTGACACTCTCTATAGAAAACAATTTGTCTTATACTCTGCTTATAAGCAAAAAGACAGTTCTTTTTAAGACCTGTCTGAAGTTCAGTATTATGAAGTAACGCCATAGCTACAGAAATGGAGATGCTGCTGATCTTGGCTTATAAACCTTGACATTCTCTGTCCTTGCAGATAATGTATTTATTTCAAACTAGTTCCCTTATTGCAGTAGCCTCTACTGAATTGTTTTCTGTTTATCTAATGTGCATCTTCATAGTTCATCAAAGTTGGGATGTGAGAGTACCTAATGAAAAAAAAAAAGGCCCCTTGGGTTTTTGTTTATTGATGTATGCTTAGATCTGTATTACTAATGATCCTGCAGTCTTTTTTGTCCATTTACCTTGGGGAGCAAAAAGGTGATTACTTAGCATTAAATATATATATATGTATGGAGTTTCAAAATGTCTACCTTGTTAGGAAGGGAATTTCAAAACGCGTACTTCAGTAATACTATGTTTAAATTACCCTGACGAGCAACTTCAAAGACAGAAATGAGTAAAACATGCTGAATGCAATGAACAATCGAAGTGCAAAACTAAGCCATGGTCTTTGGTGAAGTCATGAATTGATTCTGGGTGTGGTACTTCTGGTGCTTTCATGGACTTTCACCCCTCCTGACCTGATTTCATTTACTCTTTTGGTGAACTGGGTAGCATTGCCTGTGTTTCCAGAATGCGGGAGGGTAAATGCACTGCAGAGTGGTATGTGCTGCTGTTGTAGGGACTGGTGAATATGGTGAACATTGAAGATAAACACCTATCACGTAAGTGTGTCAGCTGCTTCTCTGCAGTCTGCACGACAGCTGGCTTTTCTTACCACTCTTGCTAATTTTGGCTTAATTTTCCTGCTACGGCTTATTGCACTGCTCAGCTTGAGGGAAGCAGGAAGCACCATGGGGAGTGCTGCCTCCAGCAGCCCGGCTGGCAGGAGGGCTCTGCATTTGCTCACCCAGCCTTTCACAGCAGCACCACATGCCTGTGCTTGCACTGCATAAGTTTCTTCTGCTTTCTTCTAATTTTTTCCTGTTTTCAGCTGGTTTATACTGCTAAAACTGACTACTCTTATTCTCCCTGGAAAGGTATCTTTTTAAAGTTTCTCCTGAGAATTAAGAGGAAAAACAACTTTTGAAGGATGTTAAAGGGAAAGAGAGCTGTGAATAAAGAGGAAGTTCAAAGAAATGAAACAAGGAGAACTATGTGTGCAAAATGCATGAAAATTTTGTTCTCTGGGAGATGAAAGGGCACATCTCAGACAGCGTGACCAGGGTGAGATCTGTAGAATCCCTTTTGACTGACTTCCTATGGTAAACTTCTAACTTGTTGCCACCACGAGTACTGCATCCTAACTCTGTCTTGACTGCACTTTTATCCAAACAGAGCAGAAAAACCCCAAACAAACAAACATTTTCTCCAGCCATTACAAGCTTTGGCAAAACAGAAGCCCCCAAACAAATTGAAAGAAGTGCGTTCAAAAATCCATCATCTAAATGACTATTGTAGCATACAGAAAGTATTTTGGACATGGAAGCCTAGTTCCTAATCTGTCCCTTTATGCTAACATTTGCCGACAGGGAGGTTTTCCTTCTAATTCCTTATTTAATAGTGTATTTGAGTTTAAAACTAGACCATGTTCTATATATTATTTAATGTAAATTCAGGTGTTTTCATTTTCATTTTTTCTTCTGTTGGTTTTCTCTGACTAATACAGAAACAACTCTGTTAAACCCTCAGGCTCAGCAATGTCATGTTTCAGATCCACAGCTCTTCTGTCTTAGTATTAAATTTAGGAGACTTATGAAATGGGAAAGCCTTGATTCTTACTCTTTCTTTATTTTCCAAAGAGAATGAAAAGAAACCTTCCATTTTTTTACTGATATATTGTTGCTATTAAATCATGCCATTAGGGAAGTAGCATTATCATTTTCAGAGGAAGATCTTGGCTTTCCACACCTGGAATACCATTTTATAAAGTGGTAGGTGATTTGCTTGAGCATGTGCCAAGGATTTTGGTCAGGTTAGTGTTTTGACCCTGCATCTTCTGTCCCATATTGATTTGGAGAGTAAAAAGGGAGTCCTACAGAAAAACTGTGTGATATGGGTCCTTTTTTCTGTGCTACCTTGCATTTATGTGTGCTATCTGTTTAAGAGTCTTTCACCTGATACACATGGATGCATCTGTTACCTTTCTTTCTTGGTATGCGCTCACATACTGAGATGCTGTTTCCCAGTGGCTAAGCATCTTTTGAAGGCACAAGAGTGCTTTTTATTTGTTTATTTTTGGCTTTATTATTTCTTAAAACCAAGTGCTGTACTAAATATCAACATTTTGTTGACTTAATGTAGATGAGGAAATGACTCCTGCATTTCTGGTGAGTTCTTGTATTGAAAATAATCCCGTGTAGGAGTCATATTTGCAGTCATAAACGTAATTCCTAGTGTAGGCTTGTTGGACGTTAGCAGAATGTCAACAATGCCTTCCCTTGTGCAAAACAGATATAGCTCTTAGAAACTTGCAGTAATTTTGATTTAGTCTTCAGTTGAGGAGTTTCTGTATGAGTGAGAACCCATTTGTAGGAAAAATAAATAGCTATCATCACTTACCACTATGACACTGCTCTAGTTAAAATTCTGTTTTCATTAAGAGTTACAGCATTCAGACAGAGCTAGTCTGTATCTTAATGCATAATGGTTTTGCATATTAATAGTAATATGCTTTTTGTACTTTACGTATGCATAGTCATAATGTTAAAATGTATCTGTGCCAGCAGTGACTGTCAGAATTGTTTAGCTTGAATTGCTTGTATATTGCTGACAAGATTCATTACACTGATAGAAAATTCTGTTTGCTTATTGAATTAGTTACAAAATGAGGAACTGATCCTAGAGTTCTGCTTTTCTATAAATTGTGTAATGTCATGGGTGCTTCATACAGACCTGGTAACAAAATTGCTGCTGTAAATCTGAAAAGGCACCCATTGTAGCTAACCCTTTGTACTTAAACCCAGCATTCTGTGGTTCTGTACTGTCAAGCCTAACTATTCCTCTGTTACGGTGAAGAAAAGATACAGCAAAAAGCCTGGTATGTAGGCTTTGGGAGGCAAGAAATTTGCCCTGCTGCAGGCATCTTTGCCTCTAAACTGATGGATGGTGGTAGCTTACTGGAGAGACCCAGTTTTACCTTTTGTTATGAATCAGTGTCAATCTTTGCTCTGCCTTTCTACAGCTTGTGTAGTAGTTGTAGTTCCTATGACTTGTGTAGTAGTCTTGTACATTTGTGTGTGTGCCTTAGCATTGCAAGTTTTCTGTTTTCAGCCTACCGATGGAGCATATTTGTTTTGAGAAAGGCTTTTTTGGTTGTTTTTTTGTTTTGGTTTTGTTTTTTTTTATATATTTTTAAGGCTGATTTTCATTCCTTGTCAGTATGGCAGTAAGGTGAGTAGTGGAGAGCAACGCTAATCTGTCCACTTGAAAGTAAGTGAGAGATTAAATGTGTCTTGCTCATAGAATTATGAAATGGGTTGGGTTGAGGGGACCTTAAAGCTCATCTTTTTCCAGCCCTCCCTGCCACAGGCAGGGACACCTTCCACCAGACCAGCTGTGGTCATGAGCTGAAGGTTTTTTTGTTGTTAGCTCTATATAAAACCAGGTGCAGTCCAAGTTTGTGAAAATGCTGTCATTGATGTAATGGACTCTTTCCAAGTTTGGTGGATTTACAGGAGTCTGTATTTTTATGGTGGGCATACTCTTATCAGTAAAAATATTTAAATCTGTAAGTGTGGAAATTGCTGTGATATTAAAACTCTTTTTGAAGACACCTTACGTACCTCTGAAAAGTCTCCTCAGTTTCTCCTTTGTCTTCCAAACTGAAGAAAACCTCTTGAAAAGCAGCTGCTTCTTGCTGCAGATACTGTTTAACCTTAAAGCTGAATCCTCACCTCCAGACAACTAATGCTTCATTGCCAGAGAAAAATGCTGTCTTTATCTTCATTAATTAAACTTAATGCAAATTTTATGACATTTGAATGGAGACGTTTGGGATAGTGACAGTTCTGATTTTTACGTAAATTACAGAGAATAAATTTTGAAGTGCTTTGTCTTGCAATAAAATTTTGTTACTGCAAATATTACTAAGCATGAAAGCTGTACATCTGTGCTTATAGAGTGCTTCTGCCTAGTGCAGCTTAAAGTGCAATACAATATAGCAAGTAATTCCAATATATTTATTGGAAAAGCTTATAGAGCTTGGTTGCACCAAATAGCAACCCCTAACAGAATACTTAAATCTATACACTAAGTATGTATTAAATAAGACTGGTGATAACTCCAGTGCCTTAGGAATTTTATTTGCTGAGTATCTTGTTGGATGGATCGTTGCCTGGTATTTAGTGTACAGCAGCTTACTTGTAAGGCTTCGGTTTACTGTTGCAGAGACCTTAGCAATGTAGTGTACTGCATGTGCTGAAGGTAGGACAGGAGCTTCTTTACAGATGCTGTTTGGGTTAGCATGGTCCAACATTGGCAACTCTTGCTGGCTTCTACCCCAACTGCCTGTCTTGTGCTAGTTTGAATGAGATGAAGCTTTCACATGTTATCTGAATAGGCATCCTATTGCTTCTTCTACCTTTTGATGGCAAACTAGGCAGAAGTATCCCAGGCTTGTTTATCTGCCATCTTAATTGATTAATAATTTGTCAGGTGTTCAGGAAAACAGAACTGAGAATAAGCACTTAGTGTATTTTATAAAGCCTTCCAGAAAAAACTGGACTGATTTTGTTGTTCTTAATGACAACATTCAAAATGAATGCTTTAGATTTTTAATTTCTTGTAATTTTAAATAAGCAGCTGCTAGTCTCCTGGACAAAAGCTTTATTTTTTCCTGTAATTAACCTTTCAGTTTCTTGTCCAATAACAAATGGAATAATATTAGCCTTTAACATTTCCAGTACAGGGTGTACATATCAGTGATGAGATTTCAGGGATTAGAACACAGTTTTCACACTAGAGTTTTCAGTAAAAAACACAAGGTTATAAAGCAAAACCTGAAGCTCAACCATGTTACTATACACGTTCAAAAACCTAAGCAAATAAAAGCTCATTTATATTCTTGTCTGATTAGCACAATCAGAACTTATTGATGCTAAAATGAGCCAGATTTCCATAACTATAAGCAGAATATTAAAATATAGCTGTCTAATGTAACATGACTTTTTTATGTTGTGGATGGAAAAAAAATAGTTACAACTTTCTTGTTGACTTTTTAGGAGTCTTAAAGTCAAAAGCATTTTATGTCTTTTGTCTGGAAAGTAAACTTTTTTCTAGATAAGTGCTGCTGGCTCTCTTGGAAGAAAAGCAGAAGACGACATAGAGCTAAATACATTTGTGCTTGACTATCCTTTACTATTGTATAGTTGAGGGTCAGACATTTAGGAACCGAGAAGTCTGTGGAGGAACATTTGAACCAGCCACTACAGGTATTTGTAGTGTTTTAATCCAGCTGAGGGGAAGAGAAAGTGTTAGTGAAGTAGGAGAGGTATGGGGTAACTTTATGCATGATACATGAAGTTAGGAACTCACTGTACTGAAGCTTACTGGATGTTAACCCTGTGCTGTAAAATGTGAAACCTGGAACAGCTTCATGCAATGGCTGTGGATTTTAAGGAGACCTGGGTTCCAATTGTAATGGCTGTAACCTTGTGCCGGATAGCTTGTTTCTATTCGGATTGCCAGGAATAAGCATATTGACATTTAACAAGTTTTTGTGCAGTCACAAGGGTCTGTGTGAAGATTAACGAAACTAAGACTTACTGTGGTGGTCTAAATATGCATCAAGGTTTGCTCCTGTGCCTAAAGTGACATTTTGTGAAGAAGTACGAAGTGTGAGGAATCAGCGGATTAGCATCGCTTTTGTTTAGCAGGGGTAGTGAGGTATGTCAGGAGCCTGTTTGGCTCCACGACTCCTGTAACACTCCTCCACCATCATAGACTGGAGAGGCTTGAAATACCAGCTTGTCCCCAGTGCACTGTGAATCTTGCCTTATACATAAGCACTTTGTAAAATGATTCACTGCATCTTGGGGTGCTCCGCAGCAAGAGGTAAAGGACTGCAAATAAATTGTGGTGTCAATTTGCCTTTGGTGGTGATTGTGCAAAGAGAACTTCGCAATGTTTTAAACATGAATTAAAAGCATCATAATTTGCATAGTCCAGGGTAATTAGTGTATATTTTATCCTGGTTCCTCATACAACTATTTATAACTCTGAAAGCTATATAGAAAATTCCCAAGTAGTTCAGTGTTAGGTACAGGTAAGGATTCTCCCATACTTCAGAGGTGGCAGACAAAGGTGTTGCTATTGGTAAACAACTGAATGGCAAATTTTTTTATGTTGAAGATAACGGGCAAATTATGACACTATCAGCCTTAGTACCAAACACAGGATTTGATTCACACTGATGTGAATATACTCCAACATAAATCTCACAGTGGCATCTTAAATCTGCTCCTTGGTCATTTTTAGGAGACCTTCACGTAGCTTGGAAGAGCTGAAGTGCAACTGAAAACTGACCTTTTAAAGCTCTGCTGTATGTTTGAGACACTTTTTAGCTAGTTCATTGGAGATTATTTTCTGGTCTTTATGTTGCCACAGATCATCCATCGGTAGAGACTTTATAATTGAAGTTTTCATCACATTTCTTATTTTTAAGTTTTGCTGTGTAGGGAGATCATATGTTATTTAAGGAGTCAAGGCAGCTATGGGGATGTGTAATGGAAGGAAATACATTTTCCCTACGCTTTTCAAAATGCCAAGAAACATCCTGTATCAACAGCTTAAAAATGAGACAAATTCATTCCTTCCTGCAATGCTCTGCGCTAGCTGGGAAGTGAATCCAGCAACCTCTGATAAGAGACAGTGGGTTTTGAGATAAACTACTGACGTAAATGGTGCCTTGACTATTTTTTTTGGGGTGGAGAGAGGTGTGAGGGAGAATTGGACAGCTCTTTCTGCCCTCAGAATTTGTAAGAATTGTCTCTGATTACAGCTGTGGGGAAATATCTAAATTTACTTATTAGCCCGTATAAAATTTTCTTTCAGACCATGCACTAAAAGGAAATTAGAGGGTTTAAATCTATTTTTAATGTATATTTTATCTAAAAAATCAAAAGATTAATCCCAAATTCCAGATCTACATCCATAGTATTGGTGCAGAGTGGGTATATTTCAGCTTTTTAAAGCTTGAGTGAGTGCCAGTAGTGGACAGTATACTGGAAACTCCTACTTCTGATTTGTTTTGTAAAGTTTTTTGACTCTTAACATGAATTATGGTATTCTGTAAGTTAGTAGCTGAGGAGAAAATAAAAGAGTAAATGAGAGAGAAAAAAACTGATATTGCATAACCTCATCGTTTGGCTTGACGGTTTCAATTCCATTGGAGTTCGCTCCAGGTCTCATCCTTTTATGTTAGATTAAGCAACAGTTTTTGTCTTATTCCCATAGCAACCTTATCTCTCTCTCTCTTTATTTTTTTTCTTTCATTTTTTCACTTTTGATGTAAATCTGCTTGTCTCTTACTATCTTTCAAAGCTTGTGCATGAATAGCTTGTGAAGGAGGGGAGTGTGTGGTGAGGAGGGAGCAGAGACTTTCTGGCACAGGAAATAAGGGAAAGAATGTTTTGGAGAGAGAGATATCTATACAAATCTTTTTAACTCAGATTTTTATTACATCATTTTTCAGTGTAGTTTTTCATGAAGACTAAAACTTACTCAGTTTTAGTAGACTGTCTGGGCAAAATTCTTTCAGAAAGTCAAAGGCCCACCCTCAAGCCCAGCCAAAAATACAGATTTAATGACCTGCAACTTTATGAACTATGTAACAAAAGAAAACTGCCACTTTCAGTGAAGAAAAGCCTTAACGGGCTGTGATTTTGCTCTTCATGTAATTTGGAAGACATTTGGGTGCAAGTAGAGGTTTACCTGGGTGCTGTGTTGACTGCAGCTTTATGCCCAGCCCTTCTGCCTATTGGTCCATAACTGGCGGTCCAAAGCTTCATAGCTGGGACTGTGATGGCCTGGGACAGGTCTTTGAATCCTCCTTATCACACCAGGTGAGAGTGTAAAACCAGTGTGTACAAAAGTGTTCACATCCTCTGTTAGCTACATCCACTTGCCATTGTAAAACACTCAGGCTGAAAAAGAGTAGCTGTTGCTTCATCTGTGTACGTCTCTCATATTACATATTTCACTTGATTGGACTTTCTTAATGTAAGTGTCTGAACTGAAGTGCAATAGAAGATAGTTGTGTAAACTGATCTGAATCAAAATGTCATCTTCTATAACTGTAATGGAAATA
Organism: Loriculus beryllinus; assembly: GCA_039877255.1. NCBI lineage: Eukaryota > Metazoa > Chordata > Aves > Psittaciformes > Psittacidae > Loriculus > Loriculus beryllinus. Next base: position 24,475 of record JBCJKH010026984.1, on the reverse strand, counting down.
CTTGTAACTCTCTGCTACCTCAGTTCTAGCAGTGACAGCTTACTGTGAACTGAGATGCAGCCCAATTGCATCAGCATTAGTACTGACACAGAGAAAGAAGGGTCTTCTGGAGCTCCAGTTTTGCATGCAACTGGATATTTGCCTGATTTTGCTTGTCCACCACCTTTTATTAATTACTGCTAGAGTCCTGCTGAGAGCCGCTTTGCTACCAAACTTCCTGTATGTGTTCAAAACTGGGTTATTGTCAGTGGGCGAGGAATGGGCTGTTTGTTTATTACTCCATTCATGTTCCATCCTTGTAATCCATCTTGTTCATTTTTCTAAAGTATTACATTTTGGCAATAATTATTTGTGACTTAATAATTCTGCTAACTTAGATTTTCTTCAGAGAGAAATACTTTTAAAACCTGAAAGCTTTTTTTCAGTCACACAGTATACATAAAGATTATGGTCCATTCTATTTTCAGCTATTTAGATTTTATGCCTGAATTCTGAAATCTTTTTAATGGGAGCCTTTTGAAGTGCTTAGAATTTCTGTAAGTAACTAGTAATTCTGGCATTTCTTGCATGCTGCCATGTCCAGTAAAGCTCTAAACAAAAATGGGTTTGTTTTAATTCAGGCCGTATTTTCTTTGTCATAATTGGCCTAATGGGGTCTTATTAGCCCATTTAGGATTCTACAGGTAATGC
>JBCJKH010026984.1:1321-14605 GCA_039877255.1 Loriculus beryllinus | reverse complement strand
CAGCTTGGTGTCATCGGCAAACTTGCTGAGGGTGCACTCAATCCCACTGTCCATGTCAGTGACAAAGATGTTGAACATCTCAGTCTGTGCATAAAGTTTATATTCATAAAATACATGCAAAGTATAAAATCCAAGAGGGACAACTGTAACCATGAGAGGAATAAAGCTACCAGTAATGGATCTTTATATTGCAGATTTGGTGTGGGGATTGAGTTAGCAGACTCCCAGAGAAAAAAGAAAGAAGAGTTGGCAAGATCAGATAGGGGAAGGAGGGAATTAACTGTTGAAATGAAGATAGATGATAGATAGATAGACAGATAGATAGATAGATAGATAGATAAAGCTCCTGGGGCAGAATACCAAATCACCTTGCATAACACTTTGGGAAAGTTGCCCATGATAATTGTATACTCCTGTACTTACGGAATTCAGGAAAAATTAAAAATAAACAACAAAACCATAATGTCTTAAGAAAATAAAGTAGATTTATATAACTTACAAAATATGTTTGTTTTAAAATACTTGCGGTAGGTTTCATGGAGATTAAACCAACGTTTGGTCAACAGGACATAATTGTCTCCGTTTATTTTGAACATTTATCCTGACAGGTAGGCTTTGTACAGGAGTTTTAACATACCGTAACAGTAAAACAGCAATTGGGAATGTGAAGAGAATGAAATTACTCACTATGCCTAATTTAGACCACTGATAGAAGAGGTCAGATTCCCCAAGCTTCCCCCACAGTTGTGGGAAGGAGGGCTTAGCCAGTGGCTTTCCAGGAAGGCCTAAAGCTCATAAAAACTGCAACAGCTACCATAAGGTTCCAGACTTGACCTTAAAGAAGAATCTAGGTGAACTATTTCTAGTGTCTGTATTGATGTAATTGTATGTCAGTAAATAGTGCTGACCTAATGAGGTGTTTAGAAAGTAAACTCTCTACTTACCTGGTAATAACTGGGATCAGTTGGGTTTGTGTCACTATGTATTGCCAAACAAAAGTATGCTGCAAAGCACATTGTGTCTAAATGAAAACAGGCCACTGATCCTGATGTAACATCTTACAGTTTGTGAAAACCTTACCACTGCTCTTTAAATGTTACTAGATGTATAAGAAAATGCTCTTGCATTATCTCAAGGTAAGCATGACCTACTGAGAGCGTCAGTAAACATTCAGTTTTTTATGATCTTGTTATCTTAATCTCTCTCTTGCTGCGTCTAGATGAGTAACTTAACAAATGGCTGAAGGTGGCCTTAGGTTTCCATAATAGTTTCTTGGACTTATTTCTTTTTTAGTGTGAAGTTCAGTGGGAGAGACTGTGGGGAGGAAGTGCTGGAAACACAAACCCAGTGTTGTCTTTGATAAACCATTTACCTGCCTGGATCAACCTGTGTGCTAAGCTGCGGCACCTGTAGCATTTAACTCTGCATCGTTTCAGAGTGTGGTGACTGTAGGTGGCTGGGACAGCACGGCTTCCTCCCTTGGCATCAGCTCTGGAAAGAGGCGTGCTGCTCAGGATGGGAAGAAAGGAGACTTCAGCAGAGTACAGATACAACTCCCAAAAGCTGATTTTCGCTTTAGGGCACTCACGCAAACAAATATACAGGCACTGGTGTCTTGCTGGGGAAACAGAAGTGATGCATAAGGCAGTGTGCAAGTCGAGCTGCTGAATTTTTGCCAGTGGTCATGCAGTTTCTGTACAAAAATCTCAGCTTTCTGGAGTCAGAGCCTTGACAAAAACATCGCTAAGCTCTCCGTCATCAGTCTAAGTAAGGACTAGTTACTTGGCAGGAGATGCTGAATTAGACCTAAGGTAGAACATGGTAAAAGTTACACAAGTAACCTTTACAGCACAATGAAACAGGAGAGAAGTCATTATACATGCCTCATAGCCCTGGGAAACTGGGATGCAGTGACCTGACCAATGTTGTGTTGCTGTCAGTTAAGCTGGTAGTTGTGCTCTCAGCATTAGGTCAACTACTCCATAAAGAATAGAGGGGAAGTGTAAATTGCTTATTTAATGCTTAGCAGGCAATTAGTTATTTAGAAAAGAATTGCAAAAAAAAGAAAAACGAGCCTGGTGTGGGTGTAAAGGCAGCATCTTTGAAGACTGGCTGTGATTGTAAGTTATGCATACTTGTGGTCGGGGGAATCTTTCTATCTAGTGCATTTCCAAAGTCCAATTTTTTAAAAGACAGCTATATTTAATTCTAAAAGGAAGCTATTCTGAATGCCTAAGCACATATGTCACTCTCCTCACTCAAAATTGGATTGAAAATAATAATAATAATGTAGGAGAGTCAAGTTGGACTGCTGGGCTTTTGGGTCCAGCCTTTGTGAGCTTGAAACAAGTGACCACATGGGGAAGCAAGCTAGAAGTATGGAATTCTAGCTGATTTGTGAGGGAGCTAGCTCGTTCTCTCCAGCAGAGAGGTAAGATCTGCATTTGTTCCTGTATGAAAGAAACCTACCTGCAGACAGATAATGCAGGCAGAACTTTGTATCCAGCCAGGTAGACGGATTTACAGAAACTGAGATTACATTTTTTAAAAATACTGACCTAGTAGATTTTTGCCATTGAAAGCCATAGAATCATAGAATAGTTAGGGCTGGAAAGGACCTTAAGATCATCCAGTTCCAACCCCCCTGCTATAAGCAGGGACACCTCACACTAGATCATGTCACCCAAGACTTCATCCAACCTGGCCTTAAACACTGCCAGAGATGGAGCATTCACAACATCCTTGGGCAACCCATTCCAGTGCCTCACCACCATTACAGTAAAGAATTTCTTCCTTATATCCCATCTAAACTTCCCCTGTTTAAGTTTTAACCCGTTACCCCTTGTCCTGTCACTACAGTCCCTAATGAAGAGTCCTTCCCCAGCATCCCTGTAGCATTTCCTACCAGAATGGCAGCGTTTGAGAAGAAATTTGCAAGCAAGAAGTAAAAAAATGTAGGCAAGAGGAACTCATGAAAAAACATTATTTAGGTAACCAGTTTGAGAAAGTAGATGAAATTTTAAACATCTGATAAGACAATCCATGTGTGTATGTGTATATGTATATATATACACATATATATGGTTTTGCCCTTTTCTTTCAAACAAAGCAATGGGATATTGCTACCCCTTGGGGTGCTGGAAAACAAGTCCCGTTGTTACTCATCACTTCTCAAAACTATCTTCTAGTCTGTTCTTATCTTCATCCTTTGTTTCCAGTTTTATTTTATCAAGACATTTCAGCAGAGTAAGAGCCTCTTGATTTCAGAGATATAAATCCATCTCTGAAAAGTAAACAGTCATTTCCATTATTTGTCCACCTTTTGTGGCATTTTATTTACCCTATGAGTTTTCTGAGAACTTAATGTTCCTTCCCAATGATTTCATGTAATACCAAGTTTTGTTAGAAGATACAGCACTACTCCCTGGTGTTATTGCAGTTAGAACACTGGCTTTATTAGTAAAAAAAAAAAAAATACAAGAAAAAAAAGCCCAGAACCAAATAATCTCTTCTGCTATTCTACCAAACATGACTGGCTTTGACCTTTAATACTTAAGTATACTACAAAGATGCCTGAATATCAGATTAGAATCCTGCATGTAAGCAGCAAGTACTTTCCAAGGTCAGAGGTTTGGACTTTGTTGTATAGTGCTAGTAGAGAACTAACTCTATTATTATTTTGCACAGTGATTGTTAGTTATTTTCAGAGTGGTGCCAGACAATATGTCAAGAGAATATACAAGTATATAAATGAATTAAGTGATGTTATTTCTGCAGCTGCATGATTAGTCTGGTACTTGCACCGCTCTACAAGGTAGGATGGAGAGCTTCCTGCTAATTAGTGAAAAATTACTCTTTCTTTGTAGCACGGCTCATATTCTCCATTTTCTGATGGATTTTGCATTGCTGCTTGTTTCCCAAAAAACTATTCCCCTGTGACAGCAGTCTTCATCTGCAATCAGTGATTAATAACTTCTGCATTACAACATTGCAGCAGCTCGAACTGCAGAGCTGTGGTTGGTCCCACCGAGCACCTGCGGGATGATAACGATATGCCTTTCTGAATGCCTCGGCATGTTCCCAGGTCACATCCCTTCTGGAGGTGCTTCCAACCCTATCCCACTGTACTGCTCATACAGTGCATAAGGCAGCACAAACACATCTGTGTTTCTGAAGGTCTGTATTTGCAGTAAATGAACACGTGATTAGAAAGCAGTGATATGAATAATTCCATTTTAATTACAGAGATTATGTATATTACACAAGATTTATGGCTCGCAGTGGTTGTGAGGTGAGGGGGCAAAATTTGGGTGCAATTCATTGTGTATGTAAAATGTTTTTTTTTTTCTTTTTGTAAGTTTTAAAGTCCAAACCGCATAGCTCTTTTCATCCTAATATAGAACAGCATGTGTCCTCTGGGACACTGTCAGCTCTTGGTTCTTCCTTTCCTGACTCAGGGGAATTGTGTTGGGGTGGGTAATCAATCTGTATCATTATAGAGGGCAGAGAAAGACGCTTAAGGGCCTGAAACAAATTGCAGGGCATGCTATTTTGATCTGGTGAAATCAGTTTGGCTGTGGTTGTATGTGACCTCCACAACACATCCAGCAGAAGGTTCACAATTTATTCTGTGCATGAAAAGGTAGGCCCTGATACCTACCTGTAAAGAAATTTAGTTGGAAAGCTGAAAATAGCCTTTTTAAGAAACTCTCTTATGAGCTTTATGTGCAGTAGCAAAGACTAATACAGCAATATCAAATTGCAGCATTAAATGTATTTTTTTAAATGAAGCATTGAAATCCTAATTGCTCTTGTTCAGTTTTCTGACTGTAACAGCTGTTGCTTTTCAATATTAAAAGATACTGTATTTTGGGAAATAGCTACTGTTGGTCAATTCACTACTTCTCTTATGCTTGGCTGTAAAGACAGCCTTATTTTAAAGCTATGTGTTAGTGTCCTTTAAAAGGTTATAAACAGACATTTTTTAGTTTTTCATCTCTAGTTTTATTATAAAAAGTAGTGATTTATTCATGGAAAAATCTTAGTGTAGAATCTTGGTCTCTGTTTGTATTGCATGTCACATCTAGCTTAATTCAGGGCTATAACGAGGCCATATTTTCTTGGATCTTGAGTCACCAGTTAAAGGGAAAGTTAGTATAGATTTGTGATAAAATATTTGCCTTTTTACACATGGTAGCATTTGATTCCTCTCTTATACAGCTTAAAGTGATCATAGAAGACCTAGAGCCAGCAGAGCAGAGCGGTGTTTACTACACTGATGTGCCAAGTCCATGCCTTCACAGAGTGTAGCAATACTATGGGGATTCTGCTGCAGGGAGATGGTCGAGGGTTTTCTGTTCTGAAAGACAGACATCTGGTTCCTGAATAGCTGTGGTGTTAGTGTTATTTTACTGTTGGCTACAGGAGCGTAGTAGCCTTGTGATGCTATTTTCATCAGAGCCTTCATTTTGGAAGAAAGAGTGGCTTATGGACCTATTATTAAGTTACACTTATGACTCCTTTTTCATTATCAAAAATAGAGTAGTGTAAGCCTAGAGTAAGAACAAAATTCTCCATACTATCTGTTAAGTCATATTCTTGTAAATTAGTTGACTTCAATCCTCTAATTCTGTCATCCCCCCTTGTGTTGATCAGTGATTTCTTTTGCAACCAATCTGCTGAAATTGCTGAATTTAGCAGCATACAAAGAGATGTGTTTCTGGGATTTCAGAATTTGAAGCTCCTGTATATTTAAGTCTTTTCTCCTTCCTAATATCCATTTCACCTTTCTTTCAAAAACAGATCTTGAAAACTCCAGGACAAAAATGAGAAGTGCTGTGTCAGTTCGAGAGGGGCAGGGAGTCGTGCTGCTCTGCGGCCCACCCCCCCGGGCAGGAGGTAAGGACCTTCCAGGCTTTGTGCTTCAACCAGAGCGGATTGACTGTAAAGTGGAATATCCCCCTGGAAATGCAGAAGGGAGATCTTTCAGAGAGAGCAAGAATGAAATCTGGTTTATGAAGTAAATACAGAGAAGAAAAATAAAACCAAAAGAGGGGTAGAGAAGTACTTAAGAGGATTTACTTATATCTTGAAATACCTTTCTAGTTCTTAGTAATTTTTGTGCACTTAACATGTCTGATTTTTATATTTCTAGTAATTGAGTTTTTTTCTAGAATTAAATTCTGCCCAATCACAGTTACCAAGCCTCGATGAATCTAGCTTTTTCTATGTCTAGACAATTGCAAAGAGTAGATTGTGGTCTTTAATTATGCCAGTATCTGCCTGTGTTCTTGCAATAAAGACGTTTCTTAGTGTAATGTAATGATGCTAGCATAATTTAAAACATTGCTGTCTTGAGGGGGGGTGACAAAACTGCCTGTGTGGATACCTGCTGGACCAGAAATTGCCCGCACACTTTATCATTCATTCTGCATCTCCAGTCTTTGACTAATTGCTATTGAGCCTCAAGTAATATTTGAAAGGAACTAGGTTTATTTGTTTTTAATTGATGTGGAGTCTTATTATTGAAGGGCTGTGATGTTAAAACATTAGATTTGATTGCAAAGACAAGGTAATATGAGCTAAACATTGAATAGAATAGTGTAGGTATTGTGGCCTCTTAAATTTGGCAGAGTCCAAGCAGACACAGCTATAAAGTGGCAATTTTACAACTGTCTGAGCTTGCAGAATTTTTCTTTCTCTAAACTGATACGTACTCTTAAATCATCTTTATAGCCTTGTAACAGCTTTGTCTTTTCAGTTGCTGAGAAAATGGGTCATTCTCCCAGCTATCTATAAGAATTAGAATGATTGAATTTTGCTTCTCTGTGCAGTCTAAAGACCATATTACCCCAGCCTTTCGTATACTCGCATCTCTTGCATGGGTATACACCCAGAGGTGACTGCCAAACTGACTACAACTTTGCCTGTCTCTGGCAATGTTCAAGTTTGAAGTGTTGAACAGGAGGTGATATAAAACATACTCACATTGTGAAGAACAGTGGTTTAAATCAACACGTGGAAGAGGTGAGAATTTATTTTGCAGTCAGCAGATGGGGTATGATTGACACCCCCACACTGTGTTCCTTGTGCAAAAAAAAAAAGAGAGAGCTGAGGGCTCCCTGAGTTATCAAGTGGAACTGGGGGTTGGTACCAGAATTATTTAAGGTCCTTGGATATGTATGAGGGGATGGAGGATTAACCAGTAAAGTTTTCAGGAGACATGGGGCCAAGTGCAAAAATTCCCTCCTCTTCTTTCTTTACTGAAATGTACCTACAGCAGGGCCATCAAACATAGAATGCCTTTAGATCTGGTGTGGTAGAATGCAGGTTGGTAAGCCTTAGATAAAATATCTATCCATTAAGCAAAGCTAGTTTGTTAGGAATAGCAGGAATAGTTTAGGAACAGCTGACCTGGCCTGAGGGCTGTGCAGCCCTTTCCAGAGCCTTGATCAGATTTTTTTTCTTTGATTCTGTATTTGTTGAATGGAGCTATAGAATAATTTCAGACAATATTAATTGTAAAAACCTTCTCAAATACTTCTTCTCTTCCCCTTTAGCCTCCAAAATATTGTTCTTTAATATTCTGTCATGTTCATGCAATTTCTAAGTTCTTGCTAGCTTAATTGCACTTATCTTTTATATTCTTAGTAAGAAGTCTTCAAGAACAGATTGATTAAACTGGGATTATTCCTCCATATACAGCATCCCAGTTGCAATAGTGACCAATGTTCATCCCAAAAGAAATATCACTTCATAGTATGGAAAAAAAGGAAACTGCTTCCCCTCTGCAATTTTACGTACATTTTTTTGTTGTTGTTTGCTTATCTTAGCCACAGGTGTTTACATTAGTGATAGGAATGTCCCCCTTCAGTGGGGAGCAAATTATTCATGTGGTTAGCCATACTTCTGTTCTTTTGAAGGTTGCAGTTCCAGTTCCATCAGGGTATGGGCATGTACCATTTAAATCAAAATTAAGCTTTGTTTAAGCTTGTACACATCACCTCATATCCTGAGGTTGTATTTTAGCTTTGTTTCTGGGTTGGCTGTTTGTGTACAATGGGAGGAAAATGACACTCAATATTTCCAGTTGAGGTTGCTCTGATCAGTTTTACATTTCTGCCATAAAACATGAGCTGTGTGGCAAACCACAAGAATATTTTCTTTAGAGTTAGTGCATTTCATCTTTTTTAAGTCTTGTTGGAAATTTGCTGTATGGGAGATGGAATAAATGACTGCCTCTGTGTTTAGACTTCCTCCTACATATCTTAACTAATTAAACTAGGTTTTATGTTGGATAATGTATGTTGTATTATAATTTAGCAGTGACTTTTGGATAATTAAGATGGTCATCTGCCATCATTCTACATGACCATACTTCTGTATATAATTTTAATTCTGTTACAGAGAACCTGTTAAAATAGCCTATGTTCTCCACAAATCAGTAAATCTTCTCACCCACATACTCAAAAGATAATCTGACATCTAAAATTGACTTGTGTAGAGCTCCTGCCATCTTTTTCAGTTGTTATAACCACTAAATTTTACTGAAGTTTCTACAGATATTTTCACTTTCTGCTGGGTTACTGTTACGTTTTGATGGTTTTAAAGGACTGTTGCTATAACAAACATCTCAACATGCAAAACTTAATATTGGACATACTTAACATGCAGACAGCTAAAAAACATTCATGCAATGCTAATTTTTTCCATCCTGCCAGGAAGAGAGAAGGCTGGGCATATGGAGATCTAAAAATGATTTTTCTCTGGTACTGATTTTGTTCCAGAATCTGTATCTAAGGACTGACAAAACCCAAAGTAAAGCATATCTGCAAGTTCCTTTAGTGTTTTACCTACTGTTACTACTGTGTGTGTATCTTGATTATCATGTAGCTTGTCTTCAGTTATTTCTGTTTGTTATATTTTGTGATTTGTATTTGTTTAATATAGTCAGTTTTACTGATCTGACATTAATTCTGGATTAAGTGGTATATTCTGCTTTTTAGGAGGGGAGGAAGCAAGGAGGCATAGTCCTTTTCTATTGTCTGTGGTGGGTTGAGAGCTGCTTTATACATAGAGGAAAAGATGGGGTTATTTTTAATGGTAGAAGTGAAGATTTGATAGTTACTCAGTTATTTCAAAGAATTAAGGCTTGCTTGGGAAAAGCAGGCATTAGACTTATGTTGGTGGATATACTCCCTGTTACCTTGTTACTACGTGGAATATGACCATCACTCACAAGAACTTCAGTAAATGGCAAGAACACTGGGGAGCTGACAAGCTGTTGCTCGAAAGTTGCAGTGTTCCTATTTCATGCAACAGGCCAGGATATTTCTACATATAAAGCAGAAATGTTTGCTCCATCTTCCTACCATGCCCTGATAAACGTGGACCTAATTAATAAACAAGGCCGTATTTGAAGGATAGGGATCAATTTAGCTTATAGCTTATCTTTATAAAGTTGTGACATGTTAACAATAAATATTAGATCATGAAAACCCAGGACCCAATTTATTGCTCGCTGTTTGGTATGACAAGTTGTTCAATGAAGAATGTCATGTCTCTTGCAAATTAGTATTTAAACTTGCAAATTTTTGCTAATGTCTCTTGTATCACCATTTGGAGACCTACATGTTCCAGCAAGTCTATGCTATTCATGAATAACATGGCGTGGAAAGTATCTCGTGTGCCAGAAATATTTTGATGCTTTGATTATTTTTCTGCAACTCCTGAATATCAGAATACTGGGTTTGTTTGTTTGGTTGGGTTTTTTTCCTGCAAATCAAATTAATTTTGCTTACTTTATCTTTGGAAGCAGTTAATATCCTTAAAGCAAAACCAAACTGATAGGATTCCAAAATACGGTTTCTTTTCAGCTGCACATCAGTGTGTTTTCAGAAGGCTGAAAACACCCTGGTTTTCTACTTTTGGTTTGTTGTAGGTTGTGGATGACACCTATCTGGGCAAGAGCAATAAATCATACTTCCAGTCGGCATATTATAAGGTCTTTGCACAAAAATGGATTCTAAAAAGACTAGTATGCTGAATATTGTAAAAGCAATGGCCATAAAACTGGTTCCATAGTGTTGTCGAGCTGTTCTCAATCTGCAAAGGAGAAATGGTATTTTTATTTAAAAATATATTTTGCAATGGTCCTGCTGGTGTTGTCATCCTCATCTGCGCAAATTTCAGCTGACAGTTTGAAATCAAATGGTACCCAAGAGGCACTTATATTTGTCCGTATGAGGGACAGTAATACCCATTCACAGCTGGGTTTTACAGTGATTCCTATCTGTCAGAGCATTATTTTTACCACTGGTAACAAACCAATACTCCAGAGACTCTCTGTGTGTTCTGCGCCTTATCAAATACAGTCTTTCCAAAACACTTTCTTTTGATAAACCTGTGCTCCAGTTTCACCGATAGCCCAGGGAGGAGTTTTGCATAAGATTGCATCAGCTTTTCCTGTCTGCAGTGCATTTGGTTTCCACTAAAGATGCGCCAAGAGTTAAGTACATACAGTAGTAGCATGTATAATGTAGCTGTTATCAGAGCGAGCGAAGAATAGAGCAGGCTTTTGTGGGAATAATACCGCACAATTTTCATCAACAAAATGTCGTGGGCACTCCAGAAGACCTCAAAAGACTTTGGGGTGTGCACTTCATTGCTAAGGCCGGCTCTCTTTAGCCCTCTTTCCTGAACAAACTGAAAGAGGCATCATCAGTATGGGATTAGAGTATTTTAATGGGAAACTGTTCCTCTTGCTGTTGGGGCGTTTGTTGGAAGAAGGGGTTGAGGATGGAAAGAAAGAGAGACAGGTAAATTAGGATGAACTAAATTGTAAGGAAAAAATTCTGGTCAAGCTTTTTCACTTGGCTCATCCCAGGTATCTGAAGTATGCCTTGGGAAAAAGAGGAGGAAATTGTGGAAAATAACTGGGTTTGGCTCTCTACCAAGATTATTTTTATCCTAAACTGTTCCTGAGGGGATTTTCTCCCCCAGCTCTTTATTTTCTCTACTAAAATATTTGAGTTTTTCTTTGGAAACAGTAATTGATTAGGAGGAGGCAGAAGGGAGATGGCTGTGGTCCCAGCACACAGCCGTAGCTGATCATTACACTCCTTAAGAGTACTGAAAGTGGTTTTTGTTTTTCGCAGGGGTTTACCAAGTACCTTCTCCTATATCAGTGCAAGCCAACCAAATAAAATTTGTCACTAATTACTGCTTCCACCTATCAACATTAGTGCGTTCCTTGGAAAATTTACACTTGGGGATTTCCGTTAGTTTTCCTTAGTTTATCTTCTTAGTATTTAGCATTCAGAAGAAATCAGTTGAGCAATAAACTAAACTGTGATCTTTTTAGCCTCAAAATTATTACAGGCAGGAAGCAATTCTAAAATACTTTCAACTACTGAAAAAGCACAACAGAGTTGTTAGAAATGCTCTGAGCAATTAAATGTAAAGTTCTAGGGAGGTGATTAAAAGAACAATTTGTCATTTGAAATGGATATGGCTAATGGGTATGCATTAAAATATTGCTTCCTAAAGCAGTTTCTTACTCTGCTGCATACTTCCAAAGTACAGGCATTTGACTGGAGCCTGTATACTTTGAATGACATAGCTAGTCTGAAACAGTTAGTTCAGAGGTGTGATAAAGAGAATCTAATCCATCATCATCCAGCACAACTACAGGGGAAGTGAAACTGAGTTTTTTACTCAGCACTGAAAACTAAATGTAGAAAAGCATTTTCTTTGACTTTCCCGTTAGCATCTGGATTTCCTTTGGAGCACTAATGAACATTTAACCTGCCAGTTAAGGGGCACTTTGATGTTAGAAGGTCAAGTTTAGTTTGAATCAAGAGTGGCTAATGGTCAAATCCCCTGTGTGACAGGAGAGCAGCACTGAAAAGGCAGACAGGAGGCAGGGCCTTGTCACTGAGCTGCTTTTCCAGTGGATATGCTGTTTGGAAATCTGTTTACTGTGAGGGGTTTTGTGGTATTAATAACACCACTGCCAGGCTGGCACATCTGTGTTTCACAAGGATGAGCTTAGAAATGTTTATGTTTTAATTAGAATGCTGTGCTTTGCTTTTGATGCTGCTTTGAAAGACTTAGTAAAAACTCCAGTGTAGAGAAAGGCAGACCTTCAGTGGGCTGTTCTACAACACCAGAGCTTTGCACCAGTGGCAGCCAGTGACAAGTCACAGAGCAGTGTATGCAGTTACTCCTGGGCCTGTTCTGTGGTTATGGTATAGGTAGGAGGCAGTAAAGATAAATACATTTTATGCTGCAGTTATGTGTAAAGAATCACATCTTTTATTCACATCACACCAGCTCATTTCTAAATGAGAGAATGAATGGACTCTGACTGCGTTCCATTTAAAAATGAAAATTAGGTATTAGCCTGAAGTAGGAACCTTGCAATTTCAGCTAAAACATTTTAATATTCTCATTAAATGTGTAGACTGAAATTGCAGGATATTACATGGGTATCTTGCACTGCTCTCGTTGGTTTGGGTTATTCCATACACAGAAGTTAATGCCTGATTACCTGCAGAGCATACTGAATATTGATCTGTTTTATTTTATCTATAAAATAATTCACCTTTTATGCCAAAATGATTAATGGTCTATGTTAGTTTCCAATCAGTGTTTCCATTACACTCTGGAATACAGTGGGTTTCTCAGGATATGCTCATCACTTTTTTGTAGCTGGGCTTGGATTCCCATCATGGAATTTACGTTTTGTATGAACAAAAACATCTTCAGCCAAAATAAAGGAACTATTCTAAAGAGTTTGAGGGTGAATTTCAGAAGCATGCACAAATCTCCAAAATCATTTTCTCCACAATGGGAGGACATTACACCTATTTTAACCTTGTCTTTTGCCTGTGGTGCCTAAGATTTTCATTTGAAAGCATCCTTTAATGTTTGCAAAAAAGCCCAAAGATGTGATTTATTTTATGGCAGAGCTAAAGTATTACTCAATTTCTTGGCTAAAGTCCAGTTGCAGCTGGTTGTGCTGGCTTGCCAAAGGAGGGATAGACTACTTGAGGCAGAGAACTAAGTGGAATCAAACAGCTAGAGTTTGCCAGAGTAGGAAGAGTAGTTAATGATATGTTTGAAGGTAGTGTATTGAAACAAGGGGTAAGATAGAACACAGTGTAATCCTACCGAGGATTAGGCTGCAGTGAACTAAGGTTGGTTTGTGTCAAGGTTAAGAGTGTCCTCTGGTAGTCTGATGCGCTTTCACCTCATGCGGATTAATTTCCTACTTTAAAATAC
>JBCJKH010026983.1:8445-25962 GCA_039877255.1 Loriculus beryllinus | reverse complement strand
ATTCATTGATTAATGATCCTCTAAACTAGTGGAATAGCCCAGCAAGGTCAGGAATGAGAAAAAATCCAGTTCATTAGTCAGCAAGTTTTCCTCCTCATGGTTTTATTGCTTGAGCTTACTTATTTATTGGTCAAGACAAGGGAAATGAACAGGAAAAAAGATCAGCTAGGGTTATAGTCCATCTCTGCAAGAGGCAGATATGGCTTCCTGCCCTTCAGGAGTTTCCATTTCTGCTCACCTCCCAGCCATCAAGTGTTGGTGTGGTCACAATTCACTGGAAAGCACAAGTAATATTAATGTAGCCTGACCTCCACCATAGACTGGACAGTTTGTTCATTTCCATAAATCTGTTTAAGCATGCTGTTTAGTTTTAAAACCTTCAGGTGATGAGAGAGCCTACTATGTCCATAGATGCTTTGTCTGCTCCATTACTCAGGACTAGGCTCATCACCATGTGCCCTTTGTTGTTAAAGATGACAGTGAGGTAATTGGAGTGCCACTGATGGAAGTGTAAATGTTCAAAGCAACCTATGTGTGATAAGTATTGTCTATCTCATGGATATATATCATATCATTATAAGTCTTAAGGAGGTAGCGGACATTCCTAAAGATTTGAACCTGGAATAACCTGCAGCTGATGAAAATTGATGCTTTGTGAATCATGAACCAACAGAGTTTAGATGGACATCAGTCATCTGCCCCATTCCTCTTCCTCGACTGTTATCCCTCTTTACCTATACTAACATTCCTCTTCGCGCTCCTTGGTTAAGAAATTCAGCAGTCTCATCTGTTTGCGTGAGCAATAGCTGGGAAATTCTGTGAGTTTAAAATAATTCTTGTATACTCTCTTGTATTGATTTAATCCTATATTTTTTGTGTCCATTACCAGAAAACATGAAAAACATGAAAAACTATTTATTGTTTTCCTTTACATATTTGAAGGCTCATCTGTCTCCTTTCAATCTTCTGTAATTATATCAGAACTATATTCTTTCAGTAGGGAATGGAGTGGGGTGCTCAATACCCTCAAATTGAATACCTATGTGCAGTACTTTTTAATTAAGAAGCTGTCATCTGTCTCCCCCAAGTTTTCAGCGTAATTGTAACAAACACTATTTCTTTCCATTCTGATCTTTTCATGTTTTTTGTTTTGTTTTGTTTTGCTTTCATTAAAGTCACAGCTCCAGGACTCTTGGGATTATTTGAATCTTTTAACTTTTCTTAGAAGAACTTTTCAGAGAGAAGGATAGTACAGAAAGGGCAGAGAGGGGAGAAGTTTGTTCAGGCCCATCGTGCACATTCTTCTTCTCCCTCCCCATTTATACATAAAGAAGCAGATTGTCAAAAGATCTTATTCTAGGAATTCACATGAAAGTACATTTGTTAACTGGCTAACCACATGAGATGTGGAAGCTTCCCAGCACCTATGGTAATGAAATAAATGGCTACTGCACTTGTTGACAAACTACAGTGGTTTTGAGAAACTCATTACCTCCAGGAGATCTATGGTATTTTTCCCAGAATGGAGGAAAATCTGATGTCTGGAGTATGGTATCCTTCACCTGCGTGCTTTCAATTTGAATAAAAACCAAATTGAGAGGTACTAGCTTTCATTGCTCACAATATCGTCACTCTTATCAGCAAGCTGAACTGATAGTGTGTTGAAAAACTGAAGCTGGGTGGCCATTACAGTTAGTCCTCCAGCAGTTATTTTTGTCCTGTTGTTTCTCACCCTTATGAAACTGCCTTGCAAGTACCCTACGGTTTATCCACTGCCACAGAGGACATATTTCTAGTAAAGCTCTTCTGTAATGACACAGAAAGTAGATCAGGCTAGTTGTAAAGTGAAATACGGATCAGGTTGTGTGAGACCCACAAGGTGACTTTACAACAAGAGTGCTATCAAAAGAGAGGTGTGACTAGAATTAAGCAGAACACAGCAGTGGTAACAGGGTGCCAAATGACAGGATGGAGTCGTCTATCTGAAAATATCTTAATGTCTGACACTTAAGCATACACCAGTGCTTGAAGAGGTAATTTATTAGAAAGAATATTGCTGTTCTTGTTTGTGTTCCTCTGCGTATTAAAGGAAAAGTCATGTTTCATTTTAATATGCTGAATATGTTTTTCTTCTGTCCACAATCCACAGTTAAGTGATTTAATTTTCATGTCTGGCTTCTATTTCTTCCACAAAGCCAGAAATATTACATTTGTGATGATATGATGCAAAATCCTTTAGAATTCAGTGGAAAGTCTTCTGCTGACATTAATGAGCTTTAAATTACACTTTAAATCAAAGTTTTAAGTGAAGAACTGAGTTGGTAGCCATTGTATTTCTACAAATTAGCTTATTGATAACATTGGGTTATATTTTTAAGTACTGAAGATTCACTTTACCGTGTAAATCAACTAATTGCTCTTCTATCTGCAATATCTGAAACTGAGCATACTCTTTCCTGAAAACGTGGTGGACTTCTTTTTTTATTCATGTGGTCTTATTGTTTTAAACCAAAAGGAAAATTTAATCATTCTATTGCTGTAAGCTATTCATATTATTACAATCTGGGTATCTTGTGTACCTTGAATATTCTTGAGGGGCATAGTGACAGTAGGGAATGAACTCATCTGAACTCAGCAGGAAATTAAGGAAGTACTTGCAATAAAAAAAAGGAAAAAAAGAAGAAAAAGAGCTACAGATAGAAATACTTGTAATAACAGAAGCAAGAATTAATGCAGGAAGCATCTGGAAGTACAGAAGAAAGAATTTATTGGTCCTCAGCTATGGGTCCATGCCCAAAGAAAAGATGAGAGAAGAGGTTAGGTGGGATGCAGGGACTTTGTTCTGTGCTTTCTTGTGGGATCTAACAATTGCTGATGCAAGGGGTGCACGAAGTGGGCTTCCTGCGCATTCTACTGTGCTCTGGTTTTGGAAGTGTGTGAATTTCCAGCAACAGAAGTTTTTGCATTCCCTTTGTCTTCTGCAAATGTGTGTGAACCTGAGGGCTTCTGTTCATTTTAGGCTTTGTCTTGTCTTTCTGTAAAGGGAATAAAGAGATGCTTGAAAAATTGAAACAAGGGGGGCACAAAATCACAAATTAAAATACTTTAAAGGTGGTGTTTGGACAGAGGAGGTGAGAACAGGTACTCCTGATGTATATCACAGACTCTAGTCTGTGCTAGTGGTGCTGTGTAGCAATGATAACAAGAAAGCAGTTCACAGCATTTTGAATTTCCCTCCTCCCATCTATATTTGTATCCAGTGGATTTTCTCAATCTGCTGAGTACCATATTTAGAGGAACAATTTCCACACCTGTAATTACTACTTATTGTTTGCACCTTGGAATAGAACTGCTAACATGTGAGGACATAGATTCCATTTGTGATTATTTTTCAAGGGTCTAATGAAACCCTTGAAAACATTTATACCCTCCACAAAATGCCTACAACGCACACAACAGACAAAGGAACATTTCAGCATATACCAGTGGTATCTCCATGCAAAACACTAAATAACTACTTTGTGCTTGATTGCTATCTTGTCTGGTAAAAAGTTTTTCTTCCTCACCCCAACATCTTGCTACCTTTCAGCCTTCCTCCATCAAAACCAGATAGACAAGGTAAAACCCAAACCATCAAAGGAAGCAAATCAGCCCCTTGGAAATAGAGTGTCAGAACTTGTTAATTGGACATCAGACTGCTCAGGATGCCCCGTGTCCTTCTGCAGTGTTGAGGTCACTCACCTCAAACCTCTGAAAGCAAATGCAGGTGAGGAGCCCATCCATAATTCTGCCATCTCGAAGTGATATACTGTGCCTTTACCACACACGCGTGTTCTCTGTCTGTGAAACGAATTGAGCAGGAAATGCCTGCTGTAAAACACTTTCCATGCTTTGAAAAAGCAACTATCTGCTATTTATGGTTCTTCCATTTTCCTCTGCAATCCCCTCACCCTTCATGCACATTGCCATCTAACGCTCCTCTTTCATTTTCCCAGGATAAACCCCACAGATCTCACTCATCTCACATTTAACAGATTATAATCCCCAAGACAAAAAGAGAAATTATGTTAATCTTCTGGAACAGTCTATTCAGCACACTGATGAAATGAGGCAACACAGTCCCTGCTGAGGTGCCTTTGCAGCCCTTCCTTTCTCAGCATACACAGAGGATGCCTGAAGCGCTTCACATCACAGTCACAGCTCTCCTGATTACTTCATATTATCTCCATCCCTTCAGGACACTTAACAGCTAATAAACCGGGTACAGCTAAGCTACCAGAAGGTGCTTCCTCCTTTCTATCACTTTACTCAGGGTCAACAGAATTAAAGTTGCTTGGGTAAATAGTGTATGTGTATGGCTTATCTCTGTTATTTCCTGGGTTTCAAAGGTCTGAGACTTAGGAGCTCAGTTGCAGAAAATATTGTTGCTAGCTGCAGATAGCTTTGGGCTTTTGGGAAGTATTGTATGCCCTGATGACTCCGAGTATTTTCACAAGAAAAAAGGAACTCCTTTGTAAGTACTGAACTAATATGCTGGGCACTCCAGCAACAAGAAGGGAAGGTATTTTCCTTCCCTGTCTAAACTACAGCTGAAATCTGCATGAGGATCAATATGATCCTTGTGTAATTTTCTTGTTTTGCAGATATATGGAAAGAGGAAGATCATGTTCAAGCTCTTGCCCTTCAAACACCAGGCCCAGGCACCATATTCTCACTTTATAGGCTCTGAAAGTCACTTATACAAAATGCTGAATCTTTCTTTCAACAGCTTAGCACGCTCTGGTTTTCCTTTAATGTATATTAAGGAGCTCAACCAACTTCCAGCCTGCAGCAGCACTGGCCACTGGTGAGATTTCTGCATCAAAGAGCATTGCTTTTTGTAGTGCTACATCCTGCTCCCACACAAAGTTGCCCCACGCCTCAACATGCAGCTTCCTCCTTTGCCCTTAGGAAAGCACAGAGGAAAATGTTTGTTAGAAGGGTTACCATCATGACTATCCCTTTAACGAAGTGAGGCATAATCTGTCCTTAATTAGTTTAACAGGTAACTTATTTTATCTTTCTTTCACATGAGCTAACAAAGCGTTTCAGGCCCCTCTTCTTAAATTACATGGAAATCCCATAAAGCTTGGATAAAATGAAGCAACCATCCCTGCAAACCTCCTCTTTCAGGGAAGAGTTGGTTTTGATTAAGAGGTGTTTTTAGCCTGTTATCAAAGAGTCCTTAATAGAGCTGTACTGCTCAGCATCCAGGAGCTGAGTGTATTTTATATATGCTCTTCAAATCCAGAGTTTATCTGAGCTGATCTCCCCTTTCACTCAAGGTATGTTTAAAGGCAGAAAGATGGGCCGACTTGTATTTTCTGTATGTACCTCAGCATATTTTCTATAGAAATCACTATACTACTTAACACAAGCTTACTTTCCTCTCCCTCTTCTGACCTGCATCTGGAAATGGACTTGAGCTTTTCAGACAAAATAAGGATATCAAAGCATCTGACTCCCAGGATGTCCCAAGCCACTATATTCCCATATATCATTGCTGTGATGGCTGCCTGAAGCTATACACAATGACCTAATACTTCATTTAATAGAAATTTTCATATGGATTTAGCTGGTGCAGGATTTTTTTTTGTGGGGAAATGAATTATGCCAACATAAGCAGAGTCCTGTCAGTAATGTTCATTTAGTTTGTATGAAGCAAAGCCATAAAGGCCTCAATTTCTAACAGTAGCCACCAAAACTCTGCCTTTTGCTGTAGCACTGCTGGATCACTTTTCCAGTCCTTTTGACTGATCTTTCATATTCATGTCCTGTGTGCTTGCAAAACACTGTTGCAGTTAATTTTGTGCGAGTGATAATTCCCATGGTTCCCATCTCACCCCTACACTTCTGCAATTACTCTTGCTCCTTCACTATGGAGAATTAGTCCCACATTTTTATATTGTTTTTGAAACATTTTGCGCACAGAACTCTGCTTATGTCTGCAGATTTAAGACCTGTTCCAGCTTGCTGTGCTTGTCCTGCCCTTGATTTACTATTTGAAATAATAAATGCAGAACATTTATGTTACACTTTGCCTATGGAGGCTCCGCGGTGAAGAACAAAGAAGACAGGTAACACTATCCCTGTTTTACAAGTGGTAAAACATGACATAACGGCGGTTCCAGCTGTTCCAGGCAGTCCTAAAATGAGGGAGGGAATTTGCTGGAGTTATATACCAATATTAGACCTGAGCAAAGCAGTGTGGAATTGAGTATTTATAAAACACCAGCCCTATGATATCTCCTTTCACAGGAGATGAAGAACAGTAGTGTTGAGGCGGAGGCAGACAAAGTGCCAAAACAAGCACCTACCACCAGGCACCAGTATAAATTGGGAGAAAAGTGGCTGGAGAGCAGCCATTCAGACAGGGATCTGGGGGTGCTGGCAAGAAGGCAAACCACATCCTGGGGTGCATCAAACACAGTATAACCAGCCAGTTAAAAGAGGTGGTTATACTGCTGTATTCAGACAGGTGTTTCACATGCCTTTAGCCTGCCCTTTGACACCCGTGGTATGCATATTGAGACCTTAAGCTGGCCTAAAGCAGTGTAGATCTATGAAAACCAGAAGAATGACGCCACTTAGAGCCAGCTGACTGCCTCAGTCATAAACATCCCTCCTGTGAAGAAAGAGACAGAGTCAAGCTTGCTTTTAAAGATGCAGATGGGATATCGACTGAAGAAGAGATGAAGACCACCAGGATAGTTTTGTTTCCAGTATAAGCATCAGTCTTCATTATAGATTAAAAGCAGTGTGTCCATACAATTGCTCCATTCTCATCATTTGTTTTAATCTCTGCTGACTCATTGTTTTGCCTCCAGACACTTTGGTGTGACAATAATGATTAATAAGGATAATGCAGAAAGATATGTTTATGCAGAAAGCAGGATTTATTATCTGGGTAATGAATGGATAACTTACCTTTTAAAGTTAGAGGTCTAAAATTAAATTAAAATATAGAAAATATCATCAAATCTGTAAGATGTGTTTTTATGTGACAGGCACACTCTAACTTATTCATGTTAACGAACCACTATACAGCTCATGCTAAATAATTAGATAGGATGCCATAATAAAAATGTGCATGGATTTCATTTTGGTAAATTGGAGGCTGTTTTCAAGACTAAAGAATATCAGTAGCAAATGGCCATTCTGCAATTCCATGCGTAGTTCCTGTAGGAACCACATTCAAATTGGTAATGAGGCATAAACAGAGGATTTTCAAAGAGATTAATAACAGCCATGGACTGGAATCCAAAAATTTTTTTCACATTTTTGATACCACTTGATGTGACAAAGAATAGCCACAACCTGCTCCGTATTTCAAGAAACAGATGCAAAATATGAATTGCAAAATTCTTGCTCAATATACTACCTGTGAAACACGGGGCTAAATTTTCAGCCACATCCATCCAGTGTTGGGTGTGCTAGTACAAACACACACCAGCTTTGTGTTTTGTTTGCAAATGGATGTCTGCATTTTCCACAGAGATTATGGGAATAATACATCCAATATTAAAGTCTGTCGCACAGACCTTGGTCAAAATATCCAAATCTAACATCAGACTTCTAAACTTCTACATAAATAAACTACGATTCATTTTAAGATGCCATTGACATTATCAAGAATTCAAGGTACTCCACAATTTTGAGAATGAAGCTGCTTTAATCTAGCTGCCTAGATATCAATTTAGGACCTGAATGCATGTGTTCTGTCTATGGCTACCACACCAAGTTAAACATGCTGGGGAAGGCTTCTGGATGTGGAGGCCAATTGCTTTGGCATAGCTCACATCCGCCCTAGTTAGCTGCCTGAGCCACAAAAAGGGGGGTTAGTAAATCCCAGCATCCATTGGGAATGGTACCTAAGCAGTTTAATATCCAAGACACACCTGGGATTTTAGTAAAAGAGATGGTGTGAAAAGCCCATGAACATACTGGGAAACAGTCTAACAGCTCTTTTAGCAAAGATGACCTTGATCTAGGAACTTTCCTGGACAGACTTGGATTTATTAATATAGGTGCAGTGTTTTGTTCCAAAATTTTGCTTGGAGATTTTAGGAGAATCAGGTTTAAGGTAATGCATTGGGGTAATTGTGGTTTTTACTCTGTTGAGAACCTTAGCTTGTCAGAAAGATAACTTTCAGAAACTTAAGATTATCTGGGTACTTTAGGGTGCTCAGCTACCCTTGGTTTAAGCATCTACCACCTCTGTGGAAGATTTTGCTTCACTCCATGAACTACACAATAGGAAGCACTTGTTTAGGAATAAATGGTGAAAATGGTGAACAGGCTGCAGATGAACACAGAAGCTATACATAGCAAAAAGCATAAGGATTTATGCTGAACATGCTATCAGTGATATTTCACATCCTATTCAAGCAACTATCAAGCATCTCTCTCCTTTGTCTCCTCCCCCTTTTCAAACACGAACTGGGGCTTCTGGCGTGTGATGAGGGCCCCTGCTGTTTTGTAGTCTCACACCTCACCAAGTGCCTCACTGCCACTTGTGGGCTGGCAACAAAAGCAGAGCCTTTGCAGGGAGAGCTGTTGGCTCCAGCTCAGCAGAGCTCCCAAGGTGGTGTTGCAGGGGTGGTTTCTCACCGAAGGGTGCAATGGAGCTGCAAGGGAATGGCTTTAAAAGGCTATTCTTGTTTTCTTCTTTTTTAATTTCCCCTTAAGGTTCAAACTAGGAAATCAATGCAAATCTCAGTCAAAGTGATTAAACTGAAGCTTAGGAGCATTCATTTGGAAAGCCCATGTTTTCTATTCTGAAGTCAAATCTTATGACATAAACATCTACTCATCTTGTACAAGGTGAGGGAAATGAAAGGCAATATTGCACTCCTTTCCTACTCCTGCTCTCCTGCAACACAGTCCCAGAGATGCAGTAGGAAAACAATCCCCTCTGTAGCTTGTTTCATCTCAGTCACAGAGCAACAACGTGATGCGCACAACAAAGTTTGCATAAGAGCAGTAGGTAGATTTGACTACCTCAAACTGAATTTCTCCCTTCCTTTGTGCCTTTCTTTAACGATACAGGAATTTCCAGCAGTTCATTATCAAGTCAGAAACATGCCCTTAATACTGGAGAACCGTTCGTCACCTGTTCATCCAATGGCCAGACAAGTTATTAGCTGCCCCATTTGAGAAAGAGCACAATATCCCAATGCTCTGCAGTGCTCCAAAGAGAGCACATACCCACAGTGCTCTGAAGAGGGCATGCACACTTTCTAAAGTGGATCAAGAGAACACATGTATCTATACTACTTGTTCTCTTAAATTAACGAACACTTTAACTGCACAATAGCTTGTATTCACAAGATGCAAGTGAATGGAAATCTGACTTTAGATTTATTGAAAACCTCTCTAATGAGAAATTAAAGCTACAGAATGTTCTTATCGGAAAGGATTCTGAACACTTCCCTTGGACTGAGAAACAAAATCCCTGAATGCCCTTTTGTGCACAGAGTCAATGAATGTTACTGGCTTCTTTAAGGAACGTCTTTAGCTGGCTATTAAGTGAGATTGGAACCAATCAGACAATCTCTCACTGATGATTTCTGGAGTAAAGCATGAAAAGAACTAGAGAATTTGATCCCACTTTTCCTCTTCTGGTCCTTTCATTCTGTTTAGTTCTGTTCGCCTTTTCTTGTAACTGATTAAACAGAATTCGAATGTCAACAAAGGGAAGGAGGGTGGGATGAGTTTTGAAGACCTTGGCCAAAAAGGGAAGTTCATTAAGTTTCTTTGCAAAAACAGCTAAAGACCTCAGGGACAAATAACTTTGCATGTTTTTTGAAACACAGCTCCTTGGGAAAAACAGAAACTACATTTTCTTGGGCATGGCCAGTTAGAGAGAGGATTATCAGAGGAGCACTTGAGAGGACAGTTTCCATGGACTCCAATATGTCTATTCTGTTTGCTAAAAATCTTCCTCTGACAGAAAAGGAAAAAGTATTTCTCAGTTTTTTTCAAATATGAACCAAATAAAAATCCTGTTAGGAACATGCAGATTTACTTTATTCCTCTCAGAGAGGAATTTCTGAAGTGGCAAGCCATGAGTGCATCAGAAGCGCTACAAAATGTGACTAACCAAGGGTTAATAGAGCTGGCTTATAAGAACACACTGTGCAGACAAAGCCGAATTTGGATCTGTGGTGCTTGCCACAAGCTCCAGCAGGACTGAAATTTAGCTGGCCTCTGAAATGTTCAGGAGTGTTAGTGAAAAGCCTGTGAATTCTGAGCTGCAGATTTTTCCTGGTTTTGTAACACTCAGAAGGTATTTCTTCAGGCTAAACAGATGACTTACAGACCTGTTAGAAGTACCATAAAAACGAATATTGGGAAATAATACACTCCACACTATGTGGGCATTGTGTAACACGTTGCATAATATTTCTATGCACGGTACACCTCCTTTGTTGTGTGAAATATTCACAAGGTTTTTCAGAGAGATGTAATTTTTGTACTGTGGCATCAGCTGTGTAATCAATGTTTTATTGGCCAACAACATTGAATTGCAGTTTGTTCAATATTATTATGTGATTGAGGTTAGAAATCCTTCCCCTACCCCCAAAATAAATTATTAGATAACTTCTAATTAACATTCTGGTGGTAATTCATTTCCACTGGATAACTGATATTCACAGATAGGATATTTCTATAGCTACGGAGGTTGGGACAGTGGCAATGCACATATGTTTAATTCCTTATCTTCATGCTGATCAGCAATGTTTGCTTGCTAAATGTAGGTGGGATAAAGCTTGGAATGATAGAGATCTGGCAGCAGTGACAAATCATGTATAGTTTCCACTTCCTTTCATCAACAAGATCTGGGAAAAACCTGCAAAAGCATTGAATCACTTCGTATCAGTTTTGAATGTCTACTCTGCATAAATCTGTGCCTGAGCTAGTTATCATCAGCTCACTTCAGTCAATGGAAAGAATTAGGTGTTTAAGGGAATAAATTAAATGTCTCATTTTAGGTGTCCTATTTTAGATGTATAGTTTAGGGTAAAATAACTAATTTTATTTCAGTGCCTATTTCAGTCAAAAAACTGTAGGGGGAAGATAGGAATCTGACTTGTATGTTGAAGTCTACCCTAAAATCTTTTAGTTAGGTGAAATCCAGCTTAATGAAAAGGGCAAGATGAATACAAAACAGCTCTTAATAGATGTATGGAATATTGTCAAGGAGTTAACAAATCATCTTGCAATAAAGACCAAAAAATAAAACACTGGTTTTCCAGTGAAAATGGCTACTACATGCTTCTGTCCTGCTTTATTGAGAGATTTTGTCACAAAAATGGTAGAAGAAAAAAGAACGAAATGAAAAGTATATAGCGGAAATAATTTCTATAATGTTATGCTTAATGCAGTGTTAGATTGAAAAGCTTTATCCCCCAGATAGTGCAGGTATAGAAAACTTTGCAAGCTGCTGTGCACAAAAATAATCAGATTGAGCACTCACTGCGAATTCTTTCAGTGTAAAATAATTCACAAACCCTAAGGTTGTAAAAAATCCTGTAACATGTTGATGCGACGCGTTACAAGAAGAAGCAAGTTGATAGGTATACATTAAGACAAGCATTATATGTTATGCAAATTCTTCACTGTTTTCAATAGAACTTTAGTTTTGAATATTCCAAAATGTTTTTGAAAAGCCCACACAAGAGTCTTTAGGCAATGTGTGCACGAATTCCTGAGAATTAATCTAAAGTTGCACATGATGAAATATAATCAAGCCATGGAAACTCAGAAAGTTACCACTCATCATGTAGGTTCCTAGCACTGATTATTTGTACCATTTTGGCATATAATCAAGAATGATTGAATCATTGTGGCATAAAAAATCATTGCCCAGCTGCTGGGTGGTAATAACCGACTCTTCATGCTTTTCTCCACCAGTGGGGAAACACATTTTGCTTCATGTAATATATTCTGTTTCATTACTGGAATAGGCCAGGAGGCACAACTGGCCAGCTGTGGAAGCTCAGCTGCATGGTGGCAATCTGTTCACCTGTCATAACTCAGCCTTGTTAGATCCTGAGTCCACACCTGCTGTGCTATGGGCCCTAAACCCAGTTCTTTTAAAGTGGTTCTCTGGGTTCTAAAGTGTAGAAAAATGATGGAAGTTATTCCTTTGTGCATTGGTCAAACATGATTTTTAATTAGTCTAACCAACATGGGCATTTCAATAACAGACACAAACAAATAAATCCTTCCATCAGTCTATTCTTCTGTCCAGTCCCTTGAAGGAGTTGGTTTAGAAACAGTGATCTTTTTTATGAAAGCTTTCATGAGAATTAAGTCATAGAAAAGGTTTTAAAAACCGGTTATGCTAAATGATGATGAAGTCCATATGTAATCTTTCTTCAGAAGCATCAGTAGAGATGCAAGAAGGATCAAAAAGCTCTTTTTTTCCTATTATTACCCCCAGGAGATGATATTGATATTGAAAATCAGGATGTCCCTACATTTTTACAAAATTGGTGTGAAATTCATGCTTTGTAACAACCTCAAACCATAGAATTTATCTCCAATTTGTTTTCTTCTCCCTCTTCTGTTTCTATAAGCATCTTCTCTCTGGAAGGCTCAGGGACACTAGAGGTCAAGTAATTCCTTAAGAATATCCTTTGGGAGACATCACTGAGAAAACAGAGCAAACTGTACGAAATGTTTTCTATAAAATGCTTAGTAGAGCAGTACTGCAGTATAGGACTCTCTTGGTTTGGCTGCTAAATGGAAGAGAAGTTTCATTTCAACCTTCAACTTCTTTTTTCTTTTGTGTCTAATTTGGAGGAAAAAAGAAAGAAAAAAAAGAGTGAAACATTTGAAACATTTAATTTGACCTGAAATGAAAATCCTTATTCTAATTTTGGACATCTTCAGAAAAAATCATAAGAATCCCTCTGGAGGAATTTGTTCAAAGCCTTTTCCCAAAATAATGGAGGAAAGTGAAATGTGTCCCTTCTAATGAGTAGCTCAATGTCAAGGAAGCTTTCTTCAGGTCTGAGAGACTTTGACCTGAGTTGCCTACTTTGATTAGGGGAATAAGGACTCACCTCGTTTGGATGTTTCCCTAATTCATTTGCTACTGGACATTTTGGGTGGGTTATTCTCAAACTGTAGTTTCCTAATCAGTAAAGTCAGGTAGAAGATCACTTTGCTAATGAAAGCTATAGGATTGGTCTCCCTTTATCTTGGCCTTTCCCTCCCCTATTCCTTTTCCCTCCTCAGTGCTGCTGCTAACACTTGTGTCTCCAGGAATATGGCCTGGCTGCAAATTAAATCCATGTAAGAGCTGCATCTGACTGGATCCCATCCTGTCTCCAGGCTTGCTGCTCAGCTGCCCAAGGTGTGAAGGAGAGTGTGGCTACACTGCTGGAGACTGCCAATGGAGCATGCAGCCCAGGGTTTTAGTTGTTTGTGACCTAAGGCTTGGGTTTGCGAAGCTGAGCTTTCCGATTTCAGCTTAGCTTTACTGAAAACAAGTCAGTGTTGAGCTCCAAGGGAACATAAGCCAAAGCCATTCAAAGTAAGAAAAGTAAAAACACAGAAGCAAGCTGTTAAGCCATAAATTAAGTACTCAGGAGTAAACTACTGACATGTGACAGTGTAAAACCCCAAGAAATAAAATGAGAGCAACTTGGCAAGGTCAAGCTTCAGTCATTTCCAACAAGGAGGCTGACACTTCCTCATCTGACTGACGGCTGCCTGGACAGCAGATACTCATGGGGTGCCTCTGTCGTGGGCAGAGAGAGTGCTTGTGCTGAGCCCAGTAACCTATTAGTGCTGGCTGCCTGCTGTGTGTATTAACTGATAAATAATTGTTGTGAGCTCATAAAATGTTTTCAGTCCTGCTTGTGGTGCCTCTGCACCAGTCAAGCTGCAGGGCTATCCACACTCATGCTATTTCTGACTCTGACTCCAGTGCACAATGGGAGCACTGGAGCAAAATCCACAAGAGAAGCTGACGGTTACTCGCCACATTGTCCTGTGTAATGGGACAATTAATGCAATCAGAGACATGTTCTGATCCTCTCCAGCAGAGCTGGGAGCCAAGCCTGGGTCAAAGCCCCAGCCACTACAATCCTGGCTGAAATGGGGTGACCATCAAACTGTGCAAATGGTTAATTCACTGTGCTATGCTGCAGCCCGGTAAGAGCCGTCCAGTGTGATGTGTGCTCTCCTGTTGCAAATTAGCACGTGGACCACCATCAGCAAAGACAGGCATCATATTGCTTGTAATTGACATGCATGGAGCTGTGCCAATCGACACCAGCTGAGAATCTGGCTTACGTACAGCTTGCATTGAATTTATTGGCAGCTCGGGTTGTGCACATAGGCTTTGTCTTCAATGCAGAGAGGGGGGTTTCTGCAGGATTTACAGCTACCTTGCTGTGTAGTACTAGTAGAGACTGAATGGGCCTAGGTTTTGCTACAAATAACTAGCCAAAATCTATTGCAGGTGAGGACTGAAGAGCTGAGTTCACTCAGTTTTTGTGAGGTTACAGTTTCTGCATTGTTATTAGGACAGCAAGAGTAAGCTCTGCAGAGGAACAACCAACACTAGAGTGAAGACAAGCCATAGCTGACACCAAAATTCATATAACACATCATTTTCACATGTTTCCCTCATGGAATGAGCACACACTAGGATGAAAAAGGAAAATTCACTAATGCACACTGTTTGGTTTAGTAAGAAGACACATTATGTCTCTTTTGCACATTACAACGCTGAGCTAAATTGATCCTAAAAATGTACTGGTCCGTACAAATGGGAAAGCTGCTGCATTTGTATGTACATAATGGGCTCATGCCTGCTGGAGAGCTAGCAATAGGTTATGGGTAGTTGAGAATCGACATGCCTAATTGCTTCACCCTAGTAATCAGTGACAAAATGCGGAGTGAGGAGCAGGGGGAAAAGTAGCAGAGGTGGCTATCAGGCAGGCTAATGCATTATTCAGCTATTTCTTCTCATGAAGCTTCGTTTCCAAACTAGTGATCCTCACTGTAACTCCCATCCTCTTTTTCATTTGTCTCATTAGACCCACTGGACTCATTTACACCTGTTCAGATGAGTTAACTTTCAAAGGCGATAAATGAAGGGGGAAATGAAAAAAATTACCTTCTCCCCAGGGGTATTTTTGTACTAACCCATTCATTATTGCTTGACTAACGCCCCAAAGCATGAGATTTTATATCCTTTTTGTGCTTTTATTCTGTTTTATGCAACTAGCTGGTATTATCCCTATGCCTAATTAAGATTCCCAATCCCCAATTCTGAAACAGAAAAGAATTGCTGCTGTATTTCCTCATGTAAAACTATTTTATGAGCTGGCAAAATGATCTATGTTCACAATCTGTAAAACTTTGAGCTTCTTGGGAATGAAAAACATTAGTGAACTTTTCTGGAATATGAGCATAGAAAGCATTTACAGGCTTTTCTGTTTTAATAAATCCAAATGAGGGGATTGAAATCAGTCAATTGTTTAGTAGTTGCAGCACAGATAAATGAGTCTGCTACTTCTTTTCTTAGTTTTCCTAAGGGGAAGTCTTCAGATCAGGAAAAATTCAGCAAAATCGGCAATCAGCAAATGAGCCAACTTACATGGTCATTGAGTTAAACTCCTGAAGATACATTCCTCCGAGGATGAAAGCCTCAAGGCTCCTTTTCAGAAAAGTATTTCATCCTCTTTCATGAGCTCCTTTAAGTTAACAGTACTTTCAATCACTCCTGTGGTTCAAAAAGACAAAGGAAACCTGAATGATAACATTGGCAGTCCTTTCAAATTTAGCTCTATTTTTGCTTGCATGTTCTGGAAGAAGCCTGTGTTTGTTCACACAATGTCTTATAAAGGATTTACAGAAACATATCATACTTCAAAGTTTGCTGCTGCAAATTTTGCATTTTGTCCTGGGTTCAGCAGTAGCAGTCGTTTTTCTCCTTCTTAGTAGCTGGTGCAGTGCTGTGGTTTTGACTTTCAGCCTGGGAACAGCGCTGATAACACCGATCTTTTTAGTTGCTGCTTAGTCTGACTGAGTCTCATGCTCTGCCAGGAAGGAGGGGAAGCCAGGACGAGGGAGAGACAGGACATCTGACTCAAACTAGCCAAAGAGGTATTCCATACCACAGCAAATCATGCCCACTATGTAAACTGGGGGCAGTTACCCATAAGGGCTAGATTACTGCTCAGTCAGGCTGGGCGTCTGTCGGTGAGTGGTGAGTAGCTGTATTCTCTTCCCTTGTTACTTCCCTTATCATTATTATTATTGGTGGTAGCAGCAGTGGTTTGTTTTATACCTTAGTTACTGGGCTGTTCTTATCTCAACCCATGGGAGTTACATTCTTTCAGTTCTCCTCCCCATCCCTCCAGGAGTGGGAGGAGGAAAGGCGGAAAGTGAGCGAAGAGCTACGTGGTTTCTGAGCTACAGGCTGGGCTTAAACCATTACACATTTGTAGGAACTTGTCATGGACAAAGTTTTTTTTCTTGCCTGTGTTTGAGGCTTCTTCATTTGCATATTATAATAAATGGAAAATTCTGCTATTATGAAGAACCAGATGGAAAGCAGCACAAACTTTGAGGAAGAAAACAATTTTTATTGCTGTAATTTTAGGATTCCAGTGCCAGTCTTCTGTCCCAGCTCTGCTGGCACTGCTATAATGTACAGCTCATTAGTGTCTCCCAATATGTTTTCCTTTATAAGTGTATTTAATCTACAGAAATGCAGATGCTCAGAGTCCTGCCCTTTCATGTGGCTCTTACTCTTCACTTGTACAGGCTTATAATCATACTGTCCCAGAGTATATCTTTGATCTATGTAGGCTCTGACTAATGCTACAGCGGTAGATACTAAGCATCTTTTTGTGTGTGTCTGGAATCTCCTGTATCTCTCTGGAATCTCCTGTAGCAATTTTTTGATAGCAGTGCTTGTATAATTTAAAAAGCATACAGGATATGCAAATGAGGTGTTGAAAGTATTAGCAGCATTTATGAAGTTAAGAATTGGAAGCATGTCTCAAAATGAGACCTTTGAATTTATCTTAAATTTGCAAGTATAAAATGTACGTATTTTCTGTTAGTGTCGTTACAAAATGTATACTCCTTGGTGTTTATAATGTGATGAGATTTTATTTAGCTGATGGGAATTTATCAAAAAAGTGTGGTTATTTTTTTACAAGATCTTTTATTGGGATATGTTTTCATGAGAGGACAAGGAATGGTTGAAGACATATTTCCACCACTCCATCTTCTGCTTGGAGGACATAAAAGGTCCCAGAGCAGCTTGCTAAGTGTCAGACTGATGGATAACCTTTATCTTTAGTCTCCACAACTAAACAGACACTTCTCTTGCAAAATGGGTTAAAGCTTAAACAGGGAAGGTTTGGATTGGATATGAGGAAGAAATTCTTTACTGTGAGGGTGGTGAGGCACTGGAATGGGTTGCCCAAGGAAGTTGTGAGT
>JBCJKH010026973.1:0-13088 GCA_039877255.1 Loriculus beryllinus | reverse complement strand
CACCACCCCCAAGTCCTTCTCTGCAGGGCTGCTCTGAATCTCTTCTCTGCCCAATCTGTAGCTGTGCTTGGGATTGCCCCCGACCCAGGTGTAGGACCTTGCCCTTGTCATGGTTAAACTTCATGAGGTCGGCATCAGCCCACCTCACAAGTGTGTCAAGGTCCCTCTGGGTGGCATTCCTTCCCTCCAGCGTATCCACCCAACCACACAGCATTACAACTCTGCTGAAGAAAGGCTCATGAGAGCCTACAGATACTACATTAAATGTGAAGTCTTGAGTTTGTAAATGCAATGAAAACCTTTCCCAGCACTTGAGTGTCCTGCTGACAGAAACCAAAATCAGGTAGGAAGGCCTTGCAGAGGGTCAGATATTAGAAGTACCAAGTTTCTGCAGCATGTCCAGTAAGAGCCAAATGTGCAGGTGGCTTAATGCTACATTCATAGGGGTTTGTTCTGGCCATGCCAAATCACTATTCTTGTTTCTGCTAATTTTTCTATTTGACCTGCTAGAAGTAACAAGCTCTCAGCTAATTTCATTTAAAGCTACTCACCGATCCAGTTCATTCCAGCAGGAGAAAAGGATTCCACATATTTTGACAGATGACTAACCTGGAAAATTTGGAATGAATTTTAGATATTCTTCAAACTAACTCAGACAAAACAAAAAGGTAGGTTGTTCTTTCTTTGGCATAGAACAGAGAGATTTGATCCACAAGGGAGACACTGACAGAGAGACAACCTGTCTGAGAAATAAGAGTGCTTTACTCTCCTAGACCTATTTTTGTGAAGCACAAGGGGGAATCTTTGTTTAGTATTTTTAAGAAAATATGTAAATGAGAAACAAGATGTGTTAGGTAATCGTGTAAATTCATTTAATTATTCCCAGTGCTGATAACTAATCAAGTAGATTAATGCCTCTAGGAACAGACAAAATGTTACGCATTCAATGTTTCTGTTTCTGACCCACCTCCGCTATAGATCAGGAGTAACTAAGATGAAAACAGTAGTTATACAAATACAAAATTTACAATAAAATAATTGTTTCCATGTGTATGTCTGCCAGTATCTGGACAAATATCCGTTCTGAATTAATGTTTATAATTAATAGGACACTTAGATAATCTTGGTTTAAAATCTGTGGTTTAGTGAGATAAATACAAAGTTAAATATTAATAGATATTTTGTCATTATATATTTAGCAATGGTGCTGCCTTCTTTTTGCATTTTAGCCTCTGAGGTAGTGCTTCATCCCCAGGCATTATGAAGGAGTCCAAGTGTAGGAGAAGTAGAGTTGAGTGAATAAAGTGAAAAAGTAAATTGGACCCATAATGTGCTTTAAAATCAGTGTTCATGTTGCAACTGATAACTTTAATCAAGAGCTTCTGGATTTATGTTAAAATGCAAGGAGTCAAATATTCTAAACGTATTTCTAGCAAAGTCTCATCAGGAGAAGCATTAGTTTTGGGGTTTAAATGCCAGTTTCCCCAAGAGCGCTTCATTAAAAGCTTTTAAAATAATAAGAGGCCAACTGAAGATACGCAGAACTCTGCTACATTAACATGACTCTTCATGCTATACATGATCACAGTTTCCACCACCAGAATTAAGTCTACTTCACTAACTGACTTCTTTTCCCTGCAGTCAGTGAACTGAGATTTTTGTTCACAACTATAAAGGCCGAAGGAAAACTATTAATGTTTCCCCTAGGAAAAGGAGTGTTAACACTGAGGTAAGCAGACCAAGAAGGTCTTCCAGACATTCTGTTAACTGTATTTTAAATCCCTAATTTAAACATTTGTCCTCGACTATTTTTCAGAAAGTGAAGACCAGTAAGATACTTCTTCGGGAAGCAAATACACTACAGCCTTGAATACACTACAGCCTCATATACAATTGCTGCCTTAAAACAAATGTGTCTGAGCAGTATAGGGTGTACTTGCATTTTGTATCTGTAGCAGAGTTTCATCTGAAACATTCCCTTCGTACAAAGTGTGTTATACTTTCCTGTTTAAGGGTAGAGAACAGGTAAAGAAGTATTACTGAGGCATAGTGGGCTCTTAATATTGGATGGTGCTTCTCAGCTGTTTTTTATCTTCAGTCACAGCCCCAGTTTTGGTCCTTTTCCAAAGCAATCTCCTTTTGATTGGGTTGGTTGGCACCAGCTCTCTGTAGAATACTGGAGGGTTAATCCTCTTCCTAAACCAAATAATATGGGGGTAAGGCTGTGTGATTTGACTACTGACTCCAGCCTCCTCCTCTTACAAATTCCACCAATACCAGTGGAATTCATAAGAGAGAAATCCAGTGACAAATTCTGTTCCTAATTTTTACCAGTGCAACCTGTATTGGCACTTTTGGGATTGTATGCGTGTCATTGGAGATAAATGTAGGCATTTTGATTGGCTTGGCTGTGATTTCTTTTAAGGAAAAGGTATCCTAACAATATCCTTTTGCTGCAGCAAAGTCATTATACAAAGAAAAGACCTATCAATATCCCACCATGTGTAAAAACTTCCTTCTATCCAGTTCAGCCCATAGAGATGTTCTTGTGTCTATACCTCATGCAGACTTTATTAGCACTTGAGGCCTTTTTGTGCTGCAAAATTTCATGCACAGTCATGCAGCCATACCCCAAGGATCCCTCGTAAATGCTCTGTGTCAGGTTAGGCTTAGGTATTACTGTAGC
Organism: Loriculus beryllinus; assembly: GCA_039877255.1. Taxonomy (NCBI): domain Eukaryota; kingdom Metazoa; phylum Chordata; class Aves; order Psittaciformes; family Psittacidae; genus Loriculus; species Loriculus beryllinus. The sequence goes on along the minus strand of JBCJKH010026973.1, from coordinate 10,402 downwards.
CCATATGCTTTCATAATGTCTCTACTGGGACTTTCCCTGCTGGAAAATCTGGTACCAGTGTAGCAAGGCATTTCTTGCTTTGGGTATTTTTCAGGCAGAACTGCAGACTTCTACTGTGTGCACACTTCATATAGTTGACTTATTGTTGATTTGTTTCCAAGTTCACAGTCCTGTGACACTTGAGAAAAGAGCAGAGCTTGATTAGATGCTTATTGTTGTGCTCAAGTGTCCAATTCTACAGTGTCCTGTTCTTACAAAACAGACAGGTATCTCTGAGACCTATATATTTAATTAGGCACCTTTTCTATTTCACTTTGCTCCTTTTCTTTTTGCCACCTGGCTATTACCATGTTCTTTGTTGAACCTTATAAAGTCTCCTAAAAGTTCAACCCCCGTGTTCAATATATACTGTTTGACTAGAGAGGACCATCACATTCAGGAAGCGGGATTACATTCACCCAGCTTCCTTGAAATACATCACAACTTTCTTCCTCTCACTTTTCCTACGAAGTCCTTTACTTTCATTTGTCACATAGTCTGTTGGTACTTATGGTATCTTTGAATAAGACCAAACTATATGGCCTCTGTGTGTGTGTGAATGCAAATGTATGTATGAGTATGCATGTGTAGGTAGGTAGCTAGCTATTTCTTTTTGGCTTTACAGACAGGTCGCTAATTGTGTGGACATTCATGGCTCAAGAAAGTCTTCAGATGAAATAACTGTTACAACATTAACCGTAGAGCTTTGGCATGAATCTATATGAATCTAATGAAAAATAACTATACTACTCATGCAGTATATATGCACACATATATTCATAAAACACATTCTGTCAGCCAAATGCTCTTAACTTGATGTTTGCTTATATAGAATGTCTGCCCTCATTCAAAATGTGACATCCAGTTTTGGTCCAGTATATTTTGTGAGTACCCATTCTGAAGTCATGGCTGCAGCATGCCTCTCAGAGCCTTGTGTGATCTTTCAGCTACAAAATAAATGGAACAGTCCAACTCAGCAGGCTTCACTAGCAGAGATGGGCATCCATTCCAGCTCTGGAATGATAACTGTTGAGGCCAGTCATGTACTTCCATTGAATTTCAACATGTTCACCTGAGTAAGGGATAAAATCTGAACAAAATAATCTCACTTCTCTAATTGCTTTTTAAAAAGAACCAAAAAAAAAATTATCAAGTCTTTAAACAGTTAGCAATGCAGTGTATTGATAAGCTCTAAAATACTATAGATCTGGAGTCTCTAGTATCCAAACCACCATATCAAACAGCTCTTTTCCCACCTCACATACTCCGAAATACGTTGACTATGAACATCTTTACAAGTAATCTGAGTAATCCATTGCAAATGTGAAGTCAGTAATAATTAGCATTTAACTTTCTCTCCCTTGGTCTTTGCAAAGATCTTTTCAGGAACATGGTTCCTGAAAAACCAATGGATTGTCAGGGGGAGGAGAAACTCATCAGTGAGAGTATTCAATATGGAATCCACAAGAACTGCAGGGTTTCTAGAACTCACTTTGCTCCCATTTAATTAGTGGGATGGATAAGTCCATTTTGCTACAGCTGCCTATTTTGGTATTGTGTTGGCCCTAAAAGTAGCATTTTATTCTTCTAACTCTTTTGCCCAATTGAGGGGGTTCTCCTTGTCCCATAAAGGGTAATTGGAGATTCAGGAGGGATTTTTTTCTTTTGTTTTCATTCATGCAAAGTTGAGTAAATGTTATTCCTCTTCTTAGATTGGTGGCATATCCCTTCGCCTTTTGAATAAGATGATGAACGCAACAATTTTGGCTGGTTGATTTTGGGGTGAGATTTTTATTTTGGTTTGGGGGTTTTCTTTGGTTCAGTGTACATTGTCTCTCTATAGTCGAAATGTCTGTGACAGTAACGGTATGTATTTCTTTTACTGGAGAAAATAGACTTTTTGGTTTTCGTTAACAGTACTAGTGACTTTGTGGAAAACGACAAGTTGCTATTTAGATCTGCTTAGTTAAGTACAGTACACTACAATACAGTATTTCTGAAAGCTAGAACATACAGTACACAATATATATAGCAATTCTATATCAATATATATACATAGTATAATCATTTAACTTTTGCATCTGCCTATGATCATAGAAAAATAATTTTTTCATATGTATCATTCACAACCCAATCAACTGCTGCAGCTATTTGAAGCATTTAACAGTAATTATTACAGCTCTAGTGTGCTTTTTCATATTATTGGCTTCTTTATTGTCTTTACAAGTATTTTTTTTTCAGCTTTTTTAAATCTCTATGTAGCAAGATGTAGGAAAGTAAATTTTTTTTAAGAAAAGGTAAAAAACAGTATTAGGCTCTACAAAAAGTTAGAGGTTGTTCCCTGCTACCCTTTCATATCAGAAGAACAATTAATCAAGACAGTTAAGGTTTTCTGTTAGCTCTCTTCTAGGATACCCTGTTATTTCGTTTGTAAAAGTGCATGTCAGACTAACCTCTTCCGTTCCTAGCCTTGGAGGAAGATGCCACAAGTGGTTTTTTGCTCTTTCCAAGTTCTGTTTCTTTGAAGGTTTCCTAAAATTATTCCCCACACAAACATGGGGTAGAATAAGTATTATTCTCTGTGCAGTTATGCTAAATGTGGCCAGTGATTTTGCCAGGAATTGGATTAAAAATACCTCCATCCACCACTATGAATATATTCCAATTGCATCTTTACTTATCCACTTGATCCCCACTTTTTCAAGTGAAAACAACCTCTTTCGAGTTTCAGTTCAAAAGTTTTCCATGGTGAGTGTTGCCTTTACCATCTTCATGCCTCATTGCTGTTGGGTCTGAATTTTGTGTCAGTTCCACTAGACTTTAATTGTCACCACAGAGCTGCTGAAAAAAATGTCGCTAGTGTGGTGTCAACATCTAGATCCAAATAGTCCAGGGGAAGCAAATGGACACCCAAGTCCTTTCTGTATTGTCATCTTGCAATAGCTGGCCCAGGCAACAAGGCTAGATCCAAACTTCATAAGAGTGCAAACTTGCAGGAGCATGGAAATTTGTTTGCTTTTCTAATTCAGATACATCTCAGCTGACGTTCATTGCTTTGGTTGATAACATATCCATCCTGAATGAAAATGTGCAAAATCAAGTGGATAAGGAGGAGGTACTCATTATATCTCATTTCTCCTAATAAGACTGGAGGAAATGAGAGATTGGTCACATCAGTTACAAACTGTGCTTTCACTGAGAATGAGGAAATCTCTGTCACTGCAAATCAGGAAACTTAAAAGTTATTTTGGACTAGGAAGAGAGGGAAAGAGTTACCTGTGCTGCATCTTGGCATAATGAAATTAGAACTTCAAGCATAGGAATCATCAAGTGCTGGCTTTCCTTACAGACTCCTGTCATCTGCCATTTGCACTTACATGGAGGCCACTGCCACATCCTTTTTCTTTCTACTTGCAGTTTAAAAGTTATGGTCTTCCAGCAGTGATTTCTAAGTCTGGCTTTTCTTTATTCTGTGTATACCCATTTGTAAGGGAAGGAGGAAACTAGCCTCTCAATATTCATTATGCAGGTAACAAAACTAGATTACCCTATTACATAAAAGATGGACTTTGTCCTGTTAAGCCAAACTGGTGCCATTTCACAGATAAATTCCAGTTAGCTACTGCAACAGAGTGCTGATTCAGTGGTCCACATTTTCTGACCATGGTCTTTGCCTTTTCCTTCGACTGAATGCTGAATCATACATATCTTCACAGAAAGTGTTCTCACTTCACTGAGAATACCTGATCATTTAAATGGCTGCATACCCATTCCACGTTTCCCCTGCTAATCCTTTGTAAGGTTCAGTAACTCATTTAGGATAATTACTAGTTTAATGTGTTTCTTGATTTAACTTCTTTGTTGCCTTTTATTTTTCCTAATGCTTTTTTAAACACCTCAGTTCATTTTGCATGTTATACAGTTTACAGTTTATATTTTTAGGCTAAGAAGTGGTTTTACAAACAGGATGGTACCAAACAGGTAGATTATCCACACTAGAGATTGTACTTTTAGAATGCAGTGTGTACAGATACAATTGCCTAAGGGAAAGTGAAACTAACAAAATAATCAGCTGGTAAACACTATTTTAACATATCTTTTACATAAAACACAGTCAGTCATTTGTGAATCCAGAAATCTTGCTTTTTTTTGAACATGTATCCTTTCTTTTTCATTCTCTGAAGAAATACTAATCTTGAGAATTGTGATGTTCTAAGAAACTTGTTTCATATGTGCATATTTTCTGCTTTTCTAAGGAGAGACAAAACAGAAGATGATACTGGCTTTACAGTTTATAGATTCTTGCATTGGAGGCTTTCCTTGACTGATGCAAACATCAAGGGAAGGCTCTGGCCAAATATTAGCTTTATTCTAGTATGTGGTTTTCATTATTGCTTTTTGTTTTCAATCTCCTCGTTGACCAAGTAGATCTCCATGGCTAATGCAAGCTGTGGTCTCACTTTTCTGTGGTCGACAGCATTTACGTTCAGCTCCTATTTGCACTTCTTTTCTGTGTTACACAGCTTTTGAGGAACACAACAGTTGAAGTAGGTAACACTGTCACCACGAGAGGGAGAACCTTGTACTTAGAGAATGTAGCTCTATGCTACTGTGCAGGGACAGAAAGGGATTTTAAAGCTTTTTGCTGCAAGGTTGAATGAGGAGAGTCCCCCACCTTGGGGGGTGCTCGCACCAAAGACTGGGGGGGCCTCCCAGGAGAGAGGAATGCTTGAACTCCATACAAGGGACTTGCTCTTCACCCATGCCACTTAGAGGAAAAAACTGAATTTCCAGTATCTGCTGCTGCTCTTTTGTTAAAGGTATGAATATTTTAAGAAAATTTACAGTTCCTATTTATTGGTGGAAGAGGCATCACTCGTTTATTGGAGTCAGAACTACTTGTTCACAAGTTCTTCAGCAAGTTACATTGTCTTTGGGGTGCCCTGTTTCCTTTGTCCTAATGCCAGGAGATAGCTCGGACTGCTGTGAAACTCATAGGGATCCTTTTAAATCTGGAATTCATTCTCAGTTTCACATGTACTGAACATTCAGTCCCCTAAATCCTTGCTCCAGAGTTCAGTCAAAGAAATTCTTACCATGAAATGAAGCGGAAAATTGGTGGTTTCCCATAAACTCCACCCATAATGAGCTTTTGTTGTCAAACAGAAGATAAATAAATAGGGTGCTCAGTTCAGGGAGGGCATACTGCATGACCTTTCTTGTCAGCATCAGTGAGGCCTATAGTTAATCCTAGAAACTGATTGGAGTGATACTCAGCAGTCCGAACTCTTCAGGCGGGACCCACGTGCTCTTTTGTTGACTTCATTGTGTGTTCGTTGACAGAAAAAGCATACCTAGTCCTGTAGGAAGCTGCAGCCCTAAAAGATACCACCTTGAAGATACCACAGGACAGTTCCCATAATTGCATGTTTCTGCCTGAAGTTTCTATTCTTCATAAAACTTACTCGAGATTTGATTTCATTCCACTGGGTGTATTACCCCTGTGTTAAGGCGTATTACCCCTGTGTTAAGGCATATTACCCCTGTGTTAAGGGATCCATGATTAAATAGCCTCTCCTTGCTAGGAGGCTAAATTCAAACGACTGTACAGGGCAGGACAGCTGCTTCCCTTTCAACAAGGCATGGGACTTCTTTTGTCCAGACTCATGAACAGGCTTGAGTCTTCCATTCCACAAGTATGTAGCCTCTTTGAGTTTGATTGGTGATGGTGTATTTATCTTAAATAGTGAGCCACAGTGTAGATATATGACACACAGCAATCACTTTTCTCTGTTTTACACCTTTGCTGTGTCACTTTTCTATCTATCTCCAGAACAATGTAAAAGCATTTGGGTATTTGGATATTTGGAGTTACTCGATTCTAGGTTTCCAACTGGTTTACCCAGAAGCACTCTGGCAATACTTTTTCGTAATGGTGATCACATATTTGTGTGGGTGAAATCAAGATGTTCTTTTGTAGTATCTGACTATAGAACCCCAAATTCAGATTGTATATTGAGCCTTTCTGTGAATTTCTTTTTTAAAGTGCTACTGCATTGGGTATGCAGGAGAATGGATGGGAACCCACATAGTCCAGTGTGAACAGCAAACAGGTAGGACACCCTCAAAGTACACACAGCAAGAAAATTCAATGCTGATGGTTAGCTGGTTATACTGGTTGAAATTGTCTTTATAGGTTTTACAGAAGAGCTGTCAAGCATTATGTGTTTTGTGACTTTTGTATGCTCTCTTTGCCCAGACTGGGTTTAGATGCTGGCCCCTTGCCCTGGCTAGTAATTGCATTGTACTCTATTTTTCATGGTAGGCTCATTGGTAATAAACAGAGAAGGTCCCGGTATTTTTCTGATTTTGAGGTGGATATTCAGCATCCCTGCACTCGTGCTTATATTCTTTCTGTTTGGGATCTTTCCTTATTTCTGTGCATGTAAAATGCTTTTTTTGCACTAGGATGAAACGGCATATCTGTGTGCTGGAGGCAAGGGCACAGCTCATCTGTATTTGCAAGGGAAAGAAAAGGGAGGAACCTGCTTCTCTATTATCATTTGGTTTAGTTGCTGGAATTTGCTTTTGTTCACATTCTGGAGTAGGCTGCCATCTTCAACAAGGGACGGGGAGTGAGAGAAGAAGCAGAAGGCATGAGGAAGCACGTGCCCGAGCCTAGGTGAAGCAGCATGCAATATTCCTCAATATACTGAGCAATTACAGTGAGGTTAGTATAGCAGCAGCAGTGTTGCCCTAATGTGTTCCTTTTCCTCTATATTTCCCTTTCTTGCTTCTCCTTCCCTGTTGTGGCCTCTTACACTGTTTTAGTGGTTGCCCACACTCCTTCCTTGTAGTTATAAGGGTTAGATGGAGGTTCTTGTGGCTGTCCAAACTGAAATTAATCTCCAAACCAGTGAGTACCCCCAAGTCTTTCTTGTGTTTTCCCAAGTGATGTCTTAATGAGTGGCAAGCCCTGGCAGATGTTGTATTTATTTTGTTCAAGAGATAGATAGGCTAGGGGAGGTATGGGCTGATTGGGATTTGGTAACCTGCTTGCCTTTGTTATTAGTGAGCTTTATTTTGTTTCTGTTATGTGTTTTCATTTTGAGGTACTTAAGAGCTTATATGCCTGTTGTTAAAATTCCTGTTTTTCCCACCCGTTGCCCTAGAAGGGCCATGAAAAAAAACCCTTTTATATAGTATATGTACTTGTGCATTTGCAGGATGGGAGGAGTTGTCCATGCACGTGCGTGTCTCGTGAGAGGAAGAAACTAAAGTTAGTGTTAATCTGTCCATTTGTTTTAGGGTGGCTGCAGAGAGCTGCCACTTTGAAGAGTTGATTGCACTATAGAACTTTAGCTTGGGCACTGTTAAAATAAAGACTGTCTACTGGGAACAGGGAAGCTTTTTAGGGTTTTTTATCCACACTTACACATGCCCTCTGTAAGGTGTGCCCTTGCAAAGTTTGCATCTGACAACTTTGTGTAAAACCACTACTGACCTTTTTGCTGTATCCATTTAGTTCTCCCTTCTTTCTGCAGCCTCCAAACAATGGCTTGTCTCCTTTCCAATTCCTGTCATTTGACTTGCTGTGTTTTTAATAAATGTCCTATCTGCTACATCAAGTGGGAGGAAAGAAAATGAGGCATGTGAAAGTGTGGCTGGGAGACTGCAAATCCCCCTTTGTTTTGGGGCATTCGTATACTTTTACTAAGAGCTGATTTCTTGGGGGCTGGGTGGGGTGGGGAGGGAGTTTGTGCTTTTTTGGTCTGGATAAGGCTTTTTATTTTTGCACTAAGTATGATTGCACTGCACTGCATTGCACTACTGAAATGTATTTACATGTGGTGGGATTGGAAGGGGCCAATTAAGCAGGAAGGGAGAAGAGAAAGGGATAGGCACAGAAAACGGGATGTATCGTAAACCTGACCAGGTTGAAAGAGAACTTGGGTTACCTTTAAGCAACTAGTCAGACACTGAGGTAGCTGTATTGGATAGCTTCTGTTAAATAAATAAATGAAGCAGTATAACAGAAACTGAAGAGACATCACAGGTTTCAGGGTGCTACGGATCTTTTCCCCTTTTTTCCTAGAGAGTGTTCTTTGGCGCTGTGAAGAGAGAGACTGCTCAGCAGGAAAACCAGTGTAAGGCTTCAACATAAAGATACCAATTCCTAGTTCAGATGTCAAAACTTGCATTGTCAGATAGGGTCTCTTCAGAGAGGTCCAACTGTGATTAGCATCCCTTCAGTATAAACATGATCTGTCAGCTCAAGAAGTGAAGGCACAAAGCAGGCTTACCAAAGGGGAAGGTTACTGAGAAAAAAGCACTTCTTTCCGAGGCTGTTATGGGAACAGTGCAATAAACAGTCATCCTGAACACTCAATTAAAGGTGTTCCAGTCCAGCCTTTGGGGCAGAGGGAGCAGGAGGAACATTTGGACAAGAAAGATGATGTGAAGTTCAGTACAGTAAGGAATATTCTTGCTGAGGCAAAGATGCTGTCTGCCATTTTAAAATCTTCAGTCTGATTTCTCTCATCAAACAGATAATTAAGCATTATGAAGAGTTTTGGCTGGAGCCAGATGGAGTTTTAAGTTGGAAAGGATTTTTACAGTCAAGATGGATGCTGGCCTATGCCTATGTCATTGACTTTGTACCAAGCATAATAAGAGAAAAAAGAAAACAGTAACAATGTGCAGCATGATCCATCTCTGCTATAGCTCTTTGTGGTCTATAAACTCTCAGAAGTTTGTGTTGGATCTCTTCAGTAAGACTATAATTACAACTTCAGCCAGAATTTAAAACAGGATCATGAAAAATGCTGTGCATAGCAACTGGGAGAATGTTAAATCATGAGTGCATCTGCTTTGGTCCAGTAGGGGAGGAGCAGCCTGACTAATGTACACAGAGGTTTCATGGACAAAAGAGGGGAGGTAGTCATCCAGCTGCTAAGGGAAGTCTAGAGTAATTGAATGGTCAGAAATCTGTTCATGCCCTGAATTTCTCCTTTGACTTGAAGCCAAGATATTTTGGCCTCATTAGTACGAAGGAATGGGTAGTACAGACCTTACACAGGGCTGCACAACGCAAAGCAGACTGCTGCTGGTCAGTCTGTTGGGCTGCCTCGAGAAAAATCAAGAACTAGAGAAGGAATAATACATAAGATTTAAGGTGGGAAGGAACAGGTCTGTCTGGAACCAGGAGAGACTTCAGAGTTAGGGATGTGTTTTTCTGGCAAGCTCTGAAACTTCCACTCTTAGATTTCATCCATCCTAGTTTGAAAGGACTGGAAGAGAAGAATTGAAGCTATCCCCTGATGTACTGTTAGAGGAACTACTGAATGAATCTTCCCTTGAAAGCAAGCAGGACAGAACATGCAGTCTCTTTCTGAGCCATCTGCAGGAATCCTGTAAGATGAAAACCACTGGAGGGTCATCTTCCAGTAATGAGGCAGTGGATGCCCAACAAAAGCACAGTTCGCTTGAAAGCCAGCATAATACAGGAGAGCACTTTTAATTTGTAAAGTGGCATTTGCTTCTCTTAGAGTAGTGAGTGCTACAGAGTCATGATATGGAAGAAATGAAGTCTGTCTGCTGAAGTTAATTCACATTATGAGCCAATAATCCCCTTTTTTGTTTAGGTGAGTTTTTATTTTGTTTTCTTGTTTAAGGCAGCTGCAGATATTGCTACTGTCAGAGTAGATTTGCATTGTCAAAGAGGAGTAGTGGACTGCTCCAGAAAAAAAGTGAAGCTGAGGGTTTACTGAGCCTGCTGTGTCCAGAGTGCCTTTCCTGCTGTGAAAGAACTTGTTTGAGCTGTTCTGGCTGACTGATTGCTGCATATTCCTCCCTTGTGGTGTGACCTGATGGCAACCATATTTGGACAAGGAGAGGAACACTGCATGCTTGCAATGCTGTGATAAGATGCCATTTGCACTAGTTTCTAAAAAGTACTGCAACCTGAAGAAGTGGGCTTTGAGCCATGCTCCAAACCCAGGTTTGAATTCAGTCTGTTTAAACCTGATTCCAGCTGACTCAGTTTCAACAAAGCTGGTCTAGTACATGTAAACAGGAACTAACCCATTTTTTAAAAGCCAAATTCCAGCCTATGTTCCCACTCAGTTACAGTGCTTGACCAGACCAGTCCCTGAGAGTGCGACTGTATAGTTTTAATGGCTTTTAAATAAGTTGTTCCTTTTCACATGGTCAGTTTGAAGCTAGTTTAACTGGAACTGCATTTAAATATAGCACAAACTCATGTTTTTTTCAGCATGGTACTAAAGCCCCATGTAGACAGTGCTTGACTGAGAAACCAAGGATAACTTGAGATTTATTTTAAGAAGCCAAAACATATGTTGCT
>JBCJKH010026971.1:0-11449 GCA_039877255.1 Loriculus beryllinus | reverse complement strand
GAGGCACTGGAATGGGTTGCCCAGGGAAGTTGTGAATGCTCCATCCCTGGCGGTATTCAAGGCCAGGTTGGACAGAGCCCTCGGTGACATGGTTTAGTCCATGCCCATGGCAGGGGGTTGGAACTAGATGATCGTAAGGTCCTTTGCAACCCTAACTATTCTATGATTTTGTGATTGTTGAATAATCAGATTTTTTTTTCTGTATGTTGCCTGGTTTACATAAATTGAAAAAAAAAAAAAACCCAAAACAAACAAAACAAAAACAACCAACTTCTATGTAATTCCTTTAATTTGAAATAATAATTTCCTAATATCTTTATATTTAAAAAGTGCAAAGCCTAAGGAACGCTGCCCGTCCAACCTCCCTGCATTCTCTGTTTCTTACAAGAATATGAAGAGAAGTCCATCACAAGTTTCTCTGGATACCATCTCTATTGATAGTATGATGCTGGAGGATCATTTGGTAGAGAGTGATGGAAGTGACAGCCAAAGCTTTCTGGAGAAAGGTGAGTAGGTTTAACAAAATATTTTTATGCAATACATGAAAATGTAATCTATTACTAAAATAGCCCTCAAGAGGATTGTAGTGCACCAAATCCTGGATACTTTACAGCATTATTTCTGTTAAGGTCTCCAGTTGGTAGTATCGAGTGTATTCACAGCATGTTATTTCAAGGGAAAGCAGTAAGGTGTGCTACTTAAGTAGTTCTACTTAATTTTAGCACTAAATTTTTCTCTCTTGAGGCGAGTAAAAGCATTGCAGTCCTACATTGCAATTGAATTAATCAGCACTGTTCTCTGCTTTGCTTAAATGCCATTGCTTTGGCTGTTTTTACTGACTTGTACCCTGAATGGATGTTATGCTTGAAGTGGTAAAGAACCTTTAATTTTAAAAATAGATGAAAAAGAATTGGATTTTGACTAATACTCATCATACTAATTACCAAGCAGATAGATTTAGTAGTATCCTTGTAGCTTGTTCATTATGGAGCTGTTCTAGCTATTGGCTGTCTAACAGCAGGTATTTGTCCAATTTTTGCTCATCTGTGCACAGTGTGTGGTCCTGGTCTGAAAGAGGAATCCAAGCATATGGTAATTATGTCTGTATAGTCTGTAATGTTGTGGACTTAAGCAATTGTAATGATCTAGTAGCTCTCTAGAAAAACTGATTAAATAATTTTCTAATGTCAGGAAATACAATAAGACTTGATTGGTACCTCTTTGATAAATTTTACTTCCAATAAAGAATGACTTTTCTTTTTCTTTTCAGTCTAGAGCAATAACGAGAATACTACTTCAATTGCAAACCTATTATATATTTGGATCGTAGGAGTATTCCTGCATGTGCTTATGTGGGAGTATGCCATAAAATACGTTTTCCATTTTAAATAACCATTATATGTTTTCTTTTTAAGCTTGCTAAGCAATATTTAACTGTAGGTTAAGTCTGCGTGCTTTCTAGTTGTCAGGGAAACACTACCATCATCGCTCTAATGAAAGTATATATAGCTTATTTCTCTAAACATAAATCCACAAACATTTACTTTAAAGGCACTGTGCAGTGTTTTATATACATGTCTGGATTGAATTTATATTTGATTTGGAAGACTTAAAAAGGCTTTTCACAATTTTTTCAATAATGCATGTGGAATCCCATTTTGGGTTTGTCACTGTATCCTGCCTTACTTGTATAGCGTCTAGAACTTTGAACTCTCTGTAAGAGGCATGGATTTGTCAACTCAATCATAAATATTTCTTTAATAAGCCATTCAACTCATCTTAAAGAGTGAACTAATGTATGTACACAGTAACAGACACTGACTTTATTCTTGATGCAGGAGTGACTCAGGTTTTGCTATGCTAACTTTCTGGTTTTTTTCTTGATATATATGGAAGGTATTACAGCCACAAACTATCAAAGCCCATCAGAAAATGCTCATGAAGGAGGCACAGTGATTGAAAATTGTGGTGGCTCATCTCCAGATGCCATGAGCGCTGCTTCAGAGAATGCCCATGAGCCTAGTGAAGAAATGGTAATATTGTTGAATTCCATTAGAATACATGCTTCAGCAAATTATACCTCTAAATAGAGCTACAATGAATGCTTTTAGAGGTGACTTTTCAAGTAATTTTGGTAGCTTTTGTTAGTGCATTATGTAAGCTTATAGATGTATTGCACTTGTATTAAATACAAATGAAGATTGCAATCCAAGTTACACTGAGTATTCTCTGTCCTTGTCATATCCTATATGGCCCCTGTTGATAAATGACAGTAGCCACTTAAATGTCACAAAATATCTCTGCTTTAGCACCTAGCAATACTTTGTGATACTGGCATGTTCTTTTATGCTTGATTTGAATACAGTATTTAAAGTGAACTTTCTAACATCATTATGTATAGATAAAAGAAATTACAAAAACTCTGATGTTTCTGATACAGAGATGTCTCCTTAGCACTGGTAGCATTCTGTAGTATTTGCAAATAGGAGCAAAACAGCTGCCTTACTGGGTCAGATCAGAGATGCCTCTTGTCCAGGACTATGTCAGGATAATGCCCAGTATTTACAGAAATATGTAGACATTCCCTCCCTGATATACCATGCAGAGTCCAACCAAAGAGTTTCAGTTGACTGAAATTTGTCATGTTCTTGCTGATGTATTTTCCTTTCTTAATGCTAGTCATGTAATCCTATGTTTGCTTTAAAAAATATTTGTGGATCATGTTAATTTAAAAAAAAAACCATAAAAAAGCAGCTCACTTAAATGATTGGCTCCTTTTAAATACATTTTCAATCATCTGTGCATATAGGTAACATGGAAAAATCAGAATTCATTCAGACTGTTATGCAAAAGCATGTTAGCATGGGTGTTTTGTTACTTGCAGAATATAACTGAAGTAATTTTAGTAATATTAATGATGATGGACGTAGATCTTCTGATACCGAAGCTGACCTTTGAAACTGGCTGGTACTTACTGTTTTGAAAGATATTGCAGTCCAATAGAGGAAAAAGGGCAGACTGCTATGCTGACAGCCAAAGTTTAGTAGCCTGCTTCTTCAGCCTGCTCTGATTCAGCACCACAAATACTTGGTTGTGCTTATAATGTGCATGAAGTTGAATGCAGCCTTAGAAAGCTTCAGGTGTCACATAGGTCACAAACTTCTTTGTTGGAGTGAGGAAAATGGCTCACTTGTGGCTTTTCTGGCCAGTTCTGAATTGGTATTAGTGAGTTATAAATATAAGTGTATGAGTTTGGACAGACTGTTGAGCAACCCATCGCCAAGCTGGTAGGTACAAAAAGAAATGAGAAAACTTCGTGCTTTTCTGTGAGCAAGGGTTATGGATACAAATATTCTTTTCCTTTTGTAGTGAAAAGGTTTAGAAAGAACTTTAAAATAATAATAACTGTAAATTCAATTTCCAATCTTACACTGTTTTATCCTAATTTTGTTGGCAGATGTCTGTTGTGGTTTTCCAAATATTTGGTGTTAATGGGGAAATTGACATCAGAGGTGAAGATACAGAAATATGCCTACAGGTCAACCAAGTGATACCACATCAGTTGGGAAATATCAGTGTTCGGCACTATCTTTGCAACAGAACTGTTGGTAAGAACTGACAATGAGATCTCAGTGTTGTGAAACTGGAGCTAGTAACATTTATTCTCAGTAAATAAAAACTCAGGAGTAGCCTTGAAGCACAAAAACAGTTTTATGTTAGCACAATAGCATACTTTTTCTGCTGGTTTAGAATATCTACTCTGATTTCTTTCCTGATAAGGGAAAGGGAAGGAAATAAAAATGGAACCAGTTTCTGGTACTGTGGATAAACTGCATTGCATTGAATTCTGGTCATTAGTTTGCTCTTTTTAAAATCAAATAAATTGCATTACATTGTTACTGTTTTATGAAGATAGAACTCTCTTACTGATCGAATGATACTTTCCTTAAATGTACCTTGGTCTGAAGGGCTGGTTCTTTTCTTCATGATCTATTTCTTTAGATTAATTTAACACTCACGGTTCAAACAGATTTATAATTTGTGATTTAAGGAAACTTAAAAATTGAGTCTGTATCAGGAAGGATGAGCTGTGAGGACAGCTGTTTTTTGCTTTTTGGGTGTTGTGGGGGTTTTTGTTGATTCCTTGTTTTTTTCCTTTTCTTTTTTAAAGCTTGATACGAACAGAGGGTGTAGGTTCATGCAGGTATTTGCACAACTAGATCAACCAGTGTGTTGTCAGAGTTTTTTCCTGGGCATGAGTACATATACGTTCTCTGCCAGAAAACCTAGTTCACATGCTGTGAGGTTTTCTTTCTTGGCACAATGTATTAGTGTGCCACTTCATGTCACAGTTTGCTTTGCTCCCTCTGCCAGCCTTGCACATTTATTGCCAGATGCTGTAGGGTTTTTGGGGCAGATCCCTGATGCACTCGCTTCCTGCTTCTGGTTCTTCTCCTTTCCCGGGAAACAGCTATAGCAGCTGTTGGCTGCCATTTATTTCCAGCCTTCCAGGAGCAGGATTTCTTCAGGAAGCTGTACATGGTGGGACAGCCTCTGGTGCCTAACTAAAACACCCATTTACTGGTAGAGCTGAGCAGTTGCCAGCAGCTGCTGCCTGAGCAGCTGTTACATGATGTTGCAGTTGCATTCAGGCATCTGAGGGCAAGAAGGTCCAGCAGAGAAGACTCATGGCTGACATTCAGTTCATATGCAGGCAAACTGATTTCTCGTTATCTGTCACATCCCCTGTAAAACCAAGAGGGAGTAAATAGTAACAACATGCCACCTTCCTGGTCTTACGTGTATCTAAAAGTAGAACCTGCTTCTTCTGGTTCAGCTCGTAGAGATGCTTCTGCACTGGCTGGTTATTTATGGGCAAAAGACTATAATAAGATAGTATTATACTTCTAAATACTTCTATATACTTCTAAATTTGGATATACTATCCAAATGCTTCCACTTCATCTCTCTTCCTTTCTCTTTCTGGTGGGTATCTGGATGGGTAGGCCAACAGCGCTCTTTTTGTACATTGCTGGTCACTTCCATTCTGTAATGTACATCTTTTTTGGTCTCTACTGTTCTCTCCACTGTAGGACTGTATTTTCTGTACTTAGGCATCTTCTGTGGGCACTGCTCTTCCCTGTCTCCCATATTTATTCTAATAGAAGAACTAAGGAAGAAAATAGTTAAATCCAGAGGATCAAGGTTGGGAAAAAGCTTGGGAAATAGATCAAAAAAAACTATTTAAATGAGTTAATGGTAAAAAAATACAACTAGAATAACCAGTGAGCAAAAGCAAAAAGAAAATATCCCAATAAAAGCAATCTCCACCCCCTCCCCTATACCTTTTAATAAAACTTACTCAAGTGCTGAAGTAACATTTGTAATTCATAAAGGGAGGAACAATGCAAAGAAATTATCAAGAACCTGAATCCTCAAGTATTAATCAGTTGTTATAGCATTGCAGTAGCAATTAACAATATGCTAATGATACTTTTAAAAAATAAGTTCACGTGCTGCAAATGTCTGTAACAGGATACCTGAGTATAACTATAGAGACTTGATGTATCAGAAAGCTTGTGTCTTGCAAATGTAATGTGTTCAGCAAAGCTATCCAGGCAAAGCTTTACTGAAAAGAAATAATGTAATGTATAGCCCACCAACATACTGTGTTTTTCTTTTACATTACACGTCAGATTATTTAGAGTAGGTTATCTCTGAAATGGAGTGGTATAGCATGCTGTATTTGATACAGCATGCGTTATTATTTACCAGTAGATAGTACATAGCAAAAAAGCCACCACAGAGGAAACCTGCACTTCATGGGATCACAGGATAATTGAGGGGAGAGAAGGCGATGTCAAGATGTCTCTAGTCCAGTCCTGTTCTCAAAGTAGGGTCAGCTCGGACATCAGGCCAGGTTGCTCAGGGCTTTATCCCATCAGGTCTAAGAAAGGACTTTCAAGGACTTCTCAGGAAGTCTGCACCAGTGCTACATTTCCTCATTCCTTATATTCAATTTGAACCTCTCTTGTTTGAACTGTTGTCTCTTAACCTCCTGAAGAGCACCATTTTGAAGAGCCTGGCTCTGCCTTTATAACCTCATCGTATGTATTGGAAAGCTGCTAGTAGATTTCCCGTATGCCTTCTCTTCAGCTTTCTCGTAATTGCTAATATATGCATAAGCAGAAATCAAGAAGAGGAGATTACAATAAACTGCATGCCAGTAATATGAGGAGAGGAGAAAGAATAGTATTAAAGAAACAAAAGTAGAAAAAAAAGATGTATTCTTTTTAATTTTATCTACTCTTACCAATTTCTAATTTTGTAACCATTGGCCTTTCCTGAGCAGAGTTTAAACCAAGAAACTTGTTTATTTTAATTCTCTCAAATTTTTTTAGTTAGGTGCTCTACTAATATAAATGGACATAACTCAGTTAATTTTACTTGAGTTACTTTGATTTCAGCTCTTTGAAGTGACAGTGTTGGTGCTTCGTGATATAACAACTGTGTATTACTGTGGATATGCTTTTTGTCATACAAATAATTTCCATAGATCAGTCACCAAATTACTTGAGAATCCCATGGTGTAGTTATTTCTGGTGGTGAACCCTCTTTTTTTGTACAACAAATTAATATTGGCCCCATCCCCCCCAGCAGTTTAACCTTAAATCTTTTAGTTTAGAACGGTTCAGTTCAATGTTGCAGTTGTCCTTGTTGGTTGAAGATACTGAAACTGCTAGGGGCTTTTTTAAGGTTCAGTTGTACTGCCATTCAAATAATGGAAGCACCATGTAGTCATGCTATCCATCTGACTGCATTGCTGTTTATATTCCTGTGTGTTAGCAGTTTGGTTCCCGGGTCAGGAAATTCTGTCTTTCTAAGAGAATACCAGCTCTCCTGAGAGAAGAAACTGACTTAATGTTTTTCTGAGTTAAAATTGAAGGAGTTAGTGGAAAATTTACAAAATAATTGTTTTTCCTTGTCCAGATATTGAGGAAACACTACTTTTTATTTTTTTTTTTTTTTTTGTGGACAGTGATATTTCTGTATTGTCCTTTCCTGTTGTCATAGTGAAGTTCTAGTACTGTATGTACTGTTTATTTCTCTTTAGTGCTTTGAAATGATAGACTAAGAAAGTGGCTCTGAAGTTCTGTAATTACAATGCTGTAATTTGTAGATACTACTTCTAAAATACTTCTGGAAAATCAGTTGGACAGTAGAGGTGAAAGTATTTGCATCATGATCGCTTTTTTGTGCATTGCAAAATTTTAATGCAAATTTGTTTTCCTTTTGCAACAGGTTCTGACTGTAAATCTGTGGCTGGACCAGTTAATTCATCACCTGAGATTAGTTTGAGATGGGAAAGTGGGCCTAGTGCTGTGATACATTCTCTGCTGGCTGTAAAAAACGGTTTTCTTCAGTGTCACGTAGAGAACTTCAGTGCTGATTTTTTAACATCTTCCCTTACAAACATTCAGCATTTTCTAGAGGATGAAACTGTCGCAGAAGTGATGCCTATGAAGATAAAAGTTTCTAATGCAAGGATTAATTTAAAAGTATGTTAACAATGAGCCATTTGGCTGCTCTATAAAAACTATGTTCTTGTTTCTTTGATGATAAACTTCTAATCTGGATATAGTTAACTTCAAAGCAACTGCTGTTGTCCTCTAGAAGGTCCTTAGATAACACTTCAACAATTTAAATCCATAGATTTGGTTAACTCTGTGGTAGGCTTAGAGGGGGATTCGACGCATGGCAGAGCTATTTATATTAATTAATATTTTATACTTATCTTATTTTCTCTATTCCCAGTCTCTTTTATAGAGTGACTGTCTGGGAGCTTTATAGGTAAGGTGTACCAAGTTCCTAGAGGCTCAGTGTGGGTTTTTCTGGTTGGGCTTTTTAGCTTGGCACAATAATGGTTTTCTAATTACAAAAACAGATTTTAGAGGTTAATTCTCTCTCCTGCTTAGAGGATCCTTCTTACAATGGAAGTTCCCTACAAAAGAAGGAAAAAGGTTACATGAGTTCCAGTTCAAACCATGTGAATACTGTTTCTTAGAAGCCAGATTTCATTTTCTGCCTAGAGACAGATACTAAATAATGCAAGTTTTCTCACCACTGTAGCATAAAATAGTAACATTAAGAGGACACTCCTGCTCATGTCTCCTAGGGGATTTTCTTTCAGAGAGGAGATGGTGAGCTCTGTGCTCCACAGCCATTGAATATAAAGATAAGGACTTCTTTTTTGGGTAGGAAGGGACCACAACAAAACCCCAAGCAAAAGTAAAGATAAGATGATTATAACATTGCTTTGTAAATTGATAATCACCCATATATATAAACTTTGAATAAACTGAGGACTGGAATAGCAGCTCCAGTTCTGCATCTGGGGGTAAGGCCTTGACTCTGCTGAGATCATTCTTGACTTAAAGGGCAGTTATTATCTCTGCAGTGTTTTACTCAAACTGCATCACTATTCCCTTCCCCTGTGATGCAGCTTTTCCACCACCCGATGATCCTTAGGCACTCCTTTAGGGCTGTTTCTATTACAGAAGTAGGACAAGCATTTTTTGTAAGAGCTGTGGATCTGTTTCTGACATTTCAATGTGTCACAAACATGAATGTTTGCAAAAAGGAAAGTCTTAACATATAGACATCTAAATTTAAAAATGGATTGTCCTGATTTATGGGCAAGAAGGCAGATTTAATAAAAATATTATTGAGAAAGCAGCTGTTCGAGCTGGGGGATATACATTAATAAACAAGCAGTAGGAGTCTGCTTGGCAGCGAAAGCCCCAGAGCGCTCACTCAGCAGTGCACAAGAGTCACGGTGAAGTTGCTCATGATGGTTGACTAAACTGCAAGTTTGACATACAGATGATTCATTTCTATAGAGTTGCAGGGTAATAATGAGTGAAAGAATATAGGTTATGCTGCATAGCCCATTCAATATTCTGTTGAAATTCAAAGAAATAGTGTATTTCTTCTGCATGAGACTGGATGCAGTGTGTTGCATTGGGTGAGGCTGGAATTTAAGAAAGGTTATTTTATTTTTTGTAGTTTTCTACTGCAGTCTCAGTGCAGTTTCAAGAAACTTTGGCAGTTATATCTTAACAGCTTTCTCACTACATGCTTTATGCTGATATGTACAGTTTCTGATTATACTGGCTGTGTTATTCTGCTTGACAGGAATAATGAAATATGAAGACTTCCTGGGGAGACCCCAAAAGAAATAATGTATGAAGCTTCTGTTCTGTGGAGTACAGTAATATAACTGACCTGCAGCTGGCGCCATCCCAAACTGAATTCTAAAAAGACAAAATCTGCTCAAGAATGTTAGCTGTACCTATTCAGTCTTTAAGTAGTTCAAGGGAGAATCAGATGCTGCATAGTGCAGGCTTCTTATCTCTGACTCTGAGAGCTCCTGAGTTAGAAATGTCTTGGGTTGGGGTATAATCTTATTGAGATGTCTTTGAAAATACTTTGAAGTATAGTCAGACTGCATATATAGAGTTCAGCAGAATTACTCCGGAGATGAATTTATGCCTTTAATATGATCCCTGGGAAAAAAAAAAAAAAAAAAATTGAGCAAAAGTTTAGTGGTGAATCCCATTAGAAAATTCTACTCTGAAGTGTTCCCTTTCAAGTTTCATTAAATCCACTTTTAAATCAAGATGTTTAATTGAACATCTTGATTAGATCTTTTTATATCCCAGTAAACTCATTTTTGAATACCTATATTTTTTAGGATGACAGTCCACGTGAAAATTTCAAGGCATCTGAGCTGGTACCCATAAAACTTCATATTGACATACTCTGGATAGAAAGAAATGATGATGGCTCTTTTCTTATTAGAGGTTTGTATGTTCCAGCATCTTGATATCTCAATATCATAATCTAATTATGATGAAAACTGGGTTTTTTTGTTTGTTTTTCTCTGTGCAAATATGTGGCTAATAATGAAAAGTTATCTGATGATAATTTGTGGAAGTTGTGCTGTAATGTGTTTTAATTCTAAGTGTAGTCACATAAAGGATCCAGTATTCCAGGTGTGATCTCACTGATGCTGAGGATAGGGGAATAATAACTTCTCTCATCTTGGTAGCTGTAGCCTTCCTAGTACAACCTGTATGTGCCTGGGTCTTTGTTTTCAGAACTTACTGCTGACTTGTAATGAATCTTCTCACTGACCAAGGCCTACAGGACATTTCCTACAATGTTGCTTTCTGTACAGTTGTTCTCCAATTGGTAGTGGAACTTGAGCTGCAGGACTTCACACTGGTTTCAGCCTAACTTCATGAGGCTCCAGTGAGCCTGTTTCTCCAGCATGTCAGGTCCTCTGAAAAACAGGCTTGCCCCTCTCTTATCAGTTACTCTTCCATTTGGTATTGTTCACAAAATTGCAGAGGGTGCACCCATCCTTTTATTCAGGTCCTGAATATATTAATCCAACAATATGAAATGTATTGTATGACTTGAGGAAGAGGAGGCTGCAGGGTAGTCTTAATAGCCCCTTCACCTATCTGATGGAAAGGTATAGTGAAGGTGGGCCAGACTTTGCAGAGATATGCTATGGCATGAGTTACTTGTATTTAAACAACTCTGTATTACCTAATATATTGTTTGAGTGTTTAAAGATGTTCAGTGCATTTTGGTCATCTTTTTAAACTAAACATTTGAAGAAATAGTAATTTAGTAAGAAAATACATAGTTTTCAGGTTTCTTTCAGCTCTTTCCCACCCCCACTCCTCACTTTTTGCTGAAGTACTTTGATCCCTGTTCTTGTCATGGACTACTCAGGTACAGTGACTTCAAAGGCATAGGTCAAATGCTATCTCTACTGCTGTAATTTATGTATCTGCAGTGCTAGATTTTTGAGTCCTCCTGTATGTGCGGTAGAAGGGGATTATGAACAGAAACCTCTTGTTCAGAAGGAAATACTTAAAAAAAGAAAAACACAAGCCAGACTATTATTTTGGCTACCAAGAACCATGGATGGGCCTCATCTTTTCTCTTCCGGTAGAGCAGTGTATTTTAAGAGATGTTACAGTTACACTTCAGTTATAAAGGCAACAAAGTTTTTTTAATGCAAAGTCATTTAAGTTACTTTCTAATTTAAAAACTTGACCCTGCAGGTTCATCTCTCTGCGCCTCCAAATGTAAATACAGTCTTCAGCTCTGATTTGGACCTGGAGACAATATATTAGTAGCAGTGTTAATAGTTCTTAAACTTCTAGTTATTCAGAATGCATATTCAGTGATGATTGTATTGGTTGGAATAAAAATGTGAACATTTTCTTCAAGCTGGTAGCTACATATTGCTTCTTCTCCTGCCTCCTTTTCTCTCTCCCTTCAAAATAGTATGATTTATTTTATTTTATTTATTTTATTTTATTTTATTTTATTTTATTTTATTTTATTTTATTTTATTTTATTTTATTTT
>JBCJKH010026969.1:0-33112 GCA_039877255.1 Loriculus beryllinus | reverse complement strand
CCAGGGATGGGGCAGCCACAGCTTCTCTGGGCACCCTGTGCCAGCGCCTCAGCACCCTCACAGGGAACAGCTTCTGCCTAAGATCTAATCTAAACCTCCCCTCTGGCAGGTTAAAGCCATTCTCTTTGTCCTGTCCCTACTGGCCCTTGTCCAAAGCCCCTCTCCAGGTTTCTTGTAGCCCCTTTTAGATATTGGAAGACTGTTTTAAATCTGTCTCAAGACCTTCTCTTCTCCAGGCTGAACATGCTCAATCTCTTAGCCTGTCTCCATAGGACAGGTGCAACACATCATGGAGGAATGTGGACATCACTCACCTTACAAACACTGCTCTGAAGACCATCCCAAGAAGAGTTTAATTCTACCATTAGTTCTGACAGTTAACAAACCAACTGCAGCCAAACCCCATCCCAAAGAAGACTCAAGCCCTCCTTGTTTACTGGTTTCTCTTTCCATCTATCTCCCACAGAGAGACAGCAGCAGCTGTGCCACTGCGCCCATCAGAGCTGCTGTGCAAAGCAAACGAGCTGTATTTCTTCCCAAGGTGAGAGCTGCTTCTGCTGAGGATGGACGGATGAGAGGACACCACAAAAGCACAAAGTTCAAGTGTGTTAAAGCTGTGGGAACAGACTCAGACTTTTCAGACCCTCCTGCCCTAGCAGAAAGAGAAATGGCAGAGTCACCATGCAGGAAATGCAATTTAGCTATTTCCATTTTTACAGTACCCCTCTCCCTGCAGCCTGGCAGTTACGTGCAAAAAGCAATAAATAAATAATCAACCTCCACCACAACAGGACCAGCTGCAGGCATTCAAAACCCCAACAATTTAAGGTATCACCTGCAGGTCACCACTGCTACTGTGTATTATCATTTTTCTATTCAGATACTAAGTCTAAAGTGGTTTTGCCACCTGTGCTACATGCATTGCTCACAACAGACCTTAGCATATAAACACTGCAGTGATCCAAGGCACATAAACTAGAAGAGAGTAAGCTATGAACCCCATCATCCCCTTGAAAAGCACGTGCATAGAAAGTAAAAGCAAAAGAAGGTTTATTTTCTAAGATAGCAGGACAACTACCTCCTTTCTGTTGAGTATAAGTGATTAAGCTTACAAAACATTTTCTTCTTCCTATGATTTGCATGGAGACACTCCAAAAGGAAAGTGTGAACCCAAGCTGCCAGATGCAGGTAATCGTGGGCTGCACAACACCGATTAAAGTCTGCCTGGAAACGTACTGAAATCAATGGCAGGAAATGGACTCATTCATAGATTTTTTTCAATTAGACTTTCTCATTTATAGCCTACTTCTTGCTCTGAATTTAGGTCCGACTCACCCCGGGTCTGTAATAGAGCTGAAAACTTTTTATTTACCATCAATAGGCTATCAATTTAATCAATCCCAATCCCAACCATACGTTTTGCAGTGACAGTATTCATTAACTTGCCAGGATCACTGTCCCTATGCACCTACTTCCATGCACAGAAATGCAGCTATTAGTGTTTAATGACACCAGTGAAGTATATAGTAAACCAAGTCTGACAGATGGTCAGTTCTGGTGGAGCTACACCTGACTGAAAGAGGATCTTGTGTCACACATGAGATCAAAACAGGCACAGAACATGCTGTAAGTCATAAAAGCAGTAGAAAACCTGTTTTCCTAATTAGAGCCCCAACTCATCAAGAAACAAAATCCCTAAGGACCCAATTTCTTAACTCCTGAAAGCAGACCAAATTCCTTAACTCCTAACCACTGAGAAGAATTTAAATGAAAATTGATGTGGCAAACTGAAAAACAAACATGCACGCAAGAATTCCCTTTGGCTAGCAACTTATTAGCTGTAAATAACACTTCCCCCCCCCCCCCCAATGTATTAAGGCAAATAGGCTCCTGATGACATGCATATGCCCATTAAATTACTTATTTGTTTCTAAGGAACACAGAGTTTTGCATACACTTCAGAATCACCATCTCCCTGTTTCACACTAACACTACAGCCAGGTAGAGTATGCTATTTTGTGGCTTAACCAGGTAGAAGAACCCAAAAGAAGAGCAGCAAAACTTAAATTCAGAGTGAAGACATCAACTGATGGGAGAACCATGAAACTACAGGATTACATGAAGAGAAACTCCAGTGAAAAAAGAGACAGCTTTCTCTTAACCCACTACACAGCAAAGTTTCAATTCAATGAAAACCCAGGAACGAACACATATTTCTCACCGAGTAGTTACTGAAATGCTGTTCCACAGATCAGCTCCCAAAAGGATTAAATTTTATGTATGACAAAGCTTCCAGTTACACAAACATAGAATGACCATTCCAGAAGCAAGACAGGCAAAGCTGATTATCAATAAGGCTATTTTTGAGTACTAAATCTCTTTATAAAATTAATACCACCAAGCTTTCTACTTGATATTTAAAGTGTCAAACATGACATCAAGAGTTCAGTCCTACATAGCTGAAATCTGAAAAACAGAACAGGAAAAAACCCCTATACATACAATAAACTTTCTTGAGACAAAAATGAAATAATTATTATTAACAACAACAATCACCATCCACTTTCGTCATTCTTCTGTCATTTTCTACCTCCTTCTTTTCCTTTCATGACTGCTCAAGACAGAAGTATGGACAAATAAACATATATGACTGCATATTTTTCTTTATACTTATTTCCTAAGAGTACTCATTTTCATTTATCATGACATCATTCTGGAGCCACAATTATCTTAGCATATAAATTTTTAATGTAAGAGTCTGTCACCAGGACGTGTGTTTAGACTGCAAAAGCTTTTCTTTGTTTTCTTCAAATAGGATTTGATTAATAAATACATAAATAACCCCCCAAAAGCTCCCACATTCTTAAAATATACTCCAATACAGCCTGCTCTGCAACAGGCACCTGGAAGCAAAGGAATAGATAATGGTTCTTTTAATAAATACGTTGAACAGAAGTAATTCCTGACTCATAAACAGAGGTTGCTTTATTTTCAAGGAACAAAATTTGCTCTTCCACAGAGATATTCAGCAGTGTCAGACTGAACTGAAAGGGAGAAAAAAAAACAGAAGAAAAGAATTATTTGTTTTTTCCAAACTTGCATTAAGTATTTTATTCAAATGGAGAAATTACTATTTCTGGTCAGCATACACTGTCCTAGTTTTATTTGAAGACAGAGAATTACACTAGACTTCTCACTTGACACTTATTCTCAGGATGGCAACAAATCCCTTTGGATTTGTACCTCTCCAGAGTACTTCACTGCATGCAATGATGATAACTTCAGTTATAGAAGAGGAAAAAGAAATGGTTCTAACTATCAGCTTTGCAGAGGAAGCCATGCTGCTGCTTGCCAGTGTTACCACTAAGTAGTTCTGCAGAAGTAACTCTGAAGCAGTTCCCCATTTTGGCTTTCAGAGACATTACTGCATTCAACCAACAACTTAACATCCACAGTGTGTGTTCTCTATTGACTAAACATCCACTGGCAAACAGTCCAGTACAAATTTAATGCTATATACATAAAAACTTAGTATTGTTGACAAATGCAGATCTCACTGCAGAATTGAACCTTGCTGCATCATATCTGTTACAATATCTTCTTATTTATTCCAATGAATCAATAATTGCAAGGTCAAAAATATTTAACTGAGCACTGCATGTTATGAACATCTAACCATGTTATAATGATTACATTAATGGAAGTTTGCAATACCCTATTAAACTTTGAAAGTAATACTATTTTTCTTTCAAGTTGAATGACTGAAACACACCTTTCCACTGCAACTTTTAGCCCTAGTAGTGCTTATTCCTACTCTATTTTCCTTTATGTTAAACACCGTATGACGTGCTACATTAAGAATCTCAGGAAAAAAAACAAACAGAAAGGCCACCACAATTAAAATCTAAAGAAATTGAAGTGTTTGACTAAATGGGAATATACTCTTTTATAGTACAATCAAGATGAGAACAAGAATAAACGGAAGAGAAAATAAGGGTCCTTTAAATGGCTTAATTACCCCTGCACAGTTGAACAGCCATACACAATAACTGCTAAGCAGTGTTTGCCATGATACTGTACAAACTTGCATCACTGTTTATAGGACCATCGTCATGGCATTTGACAGGAGCTGCTTGCATTTCACAGGGGCACCACCTCTGAAGATCTTGGTGCTTTTTCCACCACCCGCTGTTCACTGTTAAGTGTTGCTCAAGATCACCACCGAAGTTACATCTGCTTTACATTGATGCAGAAGGCAAAAAAACCCGTGAGCATTTCCAGGTGAAGGTCAAACACCAGTTCTCAAAAATGTCACTCATTACTTGTTAGTAAGACAACATGCTGCCCTGGGTCTTTGGTGTACAACCATTTTTACTGAAATCCTCCCCGAAGTATGTTTATCCAGATCATTACATGCGAAAAAAGCCAACATACTGTTTCTGCTTCCTTATTTTTCTTTCCATTTCCTGCTTTTTCTCTCCCTTTTCACAGCGTTCACATGTTAACTACTTCCTTGCTTTGTTACTGCCTCCCTCCTCTTCTTTCTTGGACACAAACCCAGGCAGTTGCTGTTCTGGGGTCCAATTCTCCATCCCTTGAGACTCCATTTGTACTCAGTAAAGTGGAACCACTCCTGACTTCTACCTAGTTTTGATAAGCCCACTTCATGTGATGAGTAATGCTCCTTACCTCTTCTACCCATTTAGTCGTTCTGCCCCAGGTAACTTAAGTCTAGTTTTACATTGATGCTTAGTTAAACATTATATATATTAGATTGCAGTGGAACAGCATTCACTCACATCAAGTATCACAGGAATGCAGTTAATTGCATATGTCCGTGTTGACAGAAGTGGGCTTGAATTTTCTTCCAGCAATTCATCTTTCATTGCTAAAAGCACCATTTCTTCCCAAAGATAGTCCCCTGCCTCCATCATTAAAGCCTGCCTTTTCTTACATCCCTTAACAGAGCAGCTCGTTCTTGCCTTCACCATTTAACTACTACTATCATCAGCCCTCAGTTTTGTGCACACAATTTTCCCCATGGAAGTTTCGACTTGATGCACGAAGGGTTCTGGCATCATTGGTTTTTACTTCATTTCTGCCATTGCTGAATGCAGGTGGGGAGAATAATCCGTTATAACATTCCAGGAAAATGTTATTTGTTAGCACTTTTCATTTTGGGCCTCATCATTTCGGTGATAACTTAAATAGGGCAGCAGTGGGTGAACCACAGTGTCAGAGAAGTCATCCGGACACTATGGTTATCCTACAGAAAGCATTTTGGCTGCATCCTGCTGCTACCAACAGCGAGTATCAGGCAGGCAGAGTTGGTAAGCTTGAATGCAGAGCAGAGTATTGAAAAGGTCCACAGCAAGCTACAGTCTGGTGAACTTTGAATTCATCTCTAGTGACACAAAATGGAGAGAACTGAATTCCCAATCTCATCCCACTCATTAGCATTCTCCGTGCTCTCTCAGTGGCACATTTATTCCTTTTGCTTTAACAGGTTTTCATTTTTTATAACCACTCTTCACAAGAGGATCAATTTTAAAAGATGACTGCAGGAAAGTAAGCTCAATGACTTCTGGGGTTTATGAAGGGTTTATTTACTCTATAGGCTGTGTACATTTACTCAAACTAGGCACTGCTTGAGCAAACAAGACCATAGGGATGGCTGCACAAAACTCAGCAGAAGGTTAAGTATCCGAGTCATGGGGAATTTTGGTTCTTGCAACTGTGGTGAAGGGATGAGGGGTGTTATTGTGTGCAAGTTCTCCAATTTTGTACAGTGATGTGATGATGTTTCTGATTTTGGCATGGGGAATTCTTTTTTGTTGTTGTTGATGTGAGTGAAGCTTGTGAAGCTTGTGCTGTATGTAGATTTTAGTGATAATTCTTAGATACGTAAATGAGAGAGGTTAAGGGTGGAATTTGCCTAGCAAGGTTTTGATAGCGGGGGGGTTGAAGGGATGGCTTCTGAGAGAAGCTGCTGGAAGCTTTTCCTCTGT
The DNA here is from genome assembly GCA_039877255.1 of Loriculus beryllinus. NCBI lineage: Eukaryota > Metazoa > Chordata > Aves > Psittaciformes > Psittacidae > Loriculus > Loriculus beryllinus. Next base: position 27,104 of record JBCJKH010026969.1, on the reverse strand, counting down.
CTGACAGAGCCAGTGCAGCCAGCTCCAAGATGCACTCACTACTGGCCAAGCAGCAATGATGGCAGCACCTCCGGGGTAACACAGTTAAGAAAGAGGAGAAGACCTCTGCAATTGCAGCTGGAGAACAGTGGGAATATGTGAGAGAAGCAGCGCTGCAGACCCTGAGGTCAGTGAGGGAGAGGAGGAGATGCTCCAGCCACTAGAGCAGAGATTCTCCTGCAACCCATGGTGCAGACCATGGTGAAACTGGGCCCCACAGCCCATGGAAGCCGCCAGTGGAGCAGATATCCACTTGCAGCCTGGGGAGAACCCCACACCAGAGCAGGGAGATGACCAAAGGAGGCTGTGACCCTGTGGGAATCCTGCACCAGAGCAGGCTCCCATCAGGACCTGTGGCCTCATGAAGAGAGAAGCCCATGACGGAGCAGGTTTACTGGCAGGACCTGTGACCCACAGGGGTCCTACACTGGAGCAGTCTGTTCCTGAAGAACTGCACCCCATAGGAGGTAGCCACGCTGGGGCAGTTCATGAAGAACTGCAGCCCATAGGAAGGACTCAGGTTGAAGAAGTTGGTGGAGAACTGTCTCCTATTGGAGGGATCCCATACTGGTGCAGAACAAGAGTGAGTCCTCCTTTCTTGAGGAGGAAGGAGCGACAATGTGTGATGAACTGACATCACCCACATTCCCCGTCCCCCTAAGGAGTTTTAAGATTTGGTTTTATTTCTCATTATCCAACTTTGGTAATAAATTAAACCGATTTCCCCAAGTTGAGTCTGTTCTGCCCATGACAGCAATTGTTGGGTGATCTCTCCCTGTCATCTCAAGCCTTTCCTTGTATTTTCTCTCCTCTGTCCAGCTGAGGAGGGAAATGACAGAGCAGCTTTGGTGGGCACCCAGAGTCCAGCCAGAGTGAACTCCCACAGAAGGTTACACATCCAGGTACTGGTGACATTTCTTTACAGGGGTTCACAGCTTGCACTGAGTGTCATTGCTACTGTGATTACACCACTGTCAGCTCAAAGCCCGGATAGATCTATATACCCTGCAGTCACAGCCTGACTTGATCCCTTTGGCAAAGCTTTTTGAGCATTTAATACACAGAAGCTTAAACAATGCCTCAGTCAAACACGTCAGCTTTCATATACACTTTCACCACTCCTTTTATTGCATCAGGCTGTCCTACCCCATTAAGTGGTATGTTAAACATCCAACACAATGGATGTGTTAAGCAGACAGAGGAGGCTCCTTCAGCCTGTAACACCTCCTCGGAGCAGAGCCACTTACTCCACTGCCACAGTATTTTAAAGCAAGCCCCCCAAAAATGTCAAGTCACTTAATACTTCATGACCAAAGCGACCCTGAAAACATGAATGAGTCTTCATACTTACACAGAACTGCTTCTCCCAAGCTTTTCCACGCTACCACATCTCACCATTTGCATGATACAACCTCAAAATGCAGAAGAGGATTTAACTACTTCACATAGCAACTGCAATTGACAGTGTGGGCTTCAGTGTATCTTGCAAGAAAAACAAAATGAGGATATTGTCTGTTTTAATAAACCATCAGAAATCTGCTCTTCTGATCAAATGAGAAGAACATTCCTGATTGACAGCCACTGAGGGAGAGATTCTGACGTGCACATCACTACATAGGAGGCCACGTTCACAATCTGTCACCCAACACCACAAATATGTTTTCTTACAATGCAAACATTTGCTAAGCCAAGACAAACTCAGGACTGATCTTCTTTCAAGGTCATTTATTGGCTGATTCATTTGGGAATCAAATGAAAATGGGAGTGGGAGGGGAAAAAAAGTCCCTTTGACTCCTTACATTTATCCCTTCGCCTACAGATTTATTAAAGGTGGTCCTCTTTCAGGAGGAAAAGTGAATAGAGTATGACTCAGCTTTCAGGGGAGAAACCACAACAAACCAACCCTGCTGCATTGTTCTTCTATATTAAATTGCTTCTTCAAAAATAAAACTATTCTGTTAGTTCAAAAATTCCCCCCAGACCACTAGTCTGAGATCTCATGCTCACCTGACATTTGTCACAGGGACAACAAGTGAGGTGTAGTTTTGGAAGCATCCAGACTGGACCATCCCAAATACTCTGCTTCCCAGTTTCTGAGTAGAAAGGACACATTTTATGACGAGCTAGCACACTTGAAAATTCAAAGGAAGGTGACAAAAATCAATGTGCAATTGGAGACATAAGCACATGGCTAGACCAAGAAAATAATGCAGAAAAAAACCAAAAGTCATCACTGCTGTGAAATTTATACAGGCAATGGCTTGTGTTGTTTACCATTACTACAGGTATGAAGAAATTGCCATTTCAAGGAAATCAGCATCTCTGGGGACATTTTCAAAAGCTGCTGTAATCAATAATAGCATGCAAACCCACTTCCACATGTGCAGCTACCAGACAGCACCGCTGTACTGCTACAGGTATCAGCAAAGCTTCAGAAACAGCAGTAATTCATGCATAACCTGAGTTATCAGTGTGAACAAGCATTACAAAAGGAAGTTAACTCCAGATTTCTTTTCCTCTGTGGCTCCCTATCCATTCCTACATAACTTGGCCACTCAAAAGGATATGCAGAGAAGATACTAAGAAAAGTAACAGGTGAAGACTTACTTCCAGAGTAATTTACAAGAGTTAGTTGTCAGAAGAGCAGGTTGCAGGCATGAAAACATAGTGCTTAAAGTAACATCTTAAAGGATATAAATCTTACTAAATGGCCTGGAAAATAATTTTGCCAGATGACAAATAATAAATGATGATTACCATCTTTCTTTGATACGGAACAGGATATGGTTCCTCTCATTTGGAGTAAGGTTTCTACAGCAATAGCTTCCCTGAGAACAACAGGATACTACTCCGCCAAGCCTCTATATTCTATTTCTTGACAGAAAACACTGCCATCATTCTATATATATATATATATATGGGGCTTTTTTGCTACCACTAGTCAACCAAATGAATTTCTGAACAGTTAAAAGGAAGAAAATCCTCCTCCAGCATTAATAATTAATTAAATATGCCTGGGACACAAGCAGTATAGAACATGAAGACTTTACTAAGCCTGTAGTTATGAACATTTTACATCAGCTTAAGTACTGATGGTCACCTGAAGAGCTACCTTAACACTCCCACTTCACCCTGACCATGCATGCCTTTTATCCCCACCATGCTGCCTTTGAGGCTGTACAGTGACAGGATCAGAGAAGTGACACAGCAACAAGTTGGGGGATGGCAGGGGAATGAGTCAAACCAGTTTTCAGCCTAACCAGGTCCCCAGGCTTATCACTTGGCTGAGAATATACCAGAACTGGCACAAACATGATGGCGAGGATGTAGACTGATTCAAACTGCGATGAATAGAGACTGAACTATACCCTTGGACACTCATATTACGAGGTCTCCACCCTTTCCTTTATGCTCATCAGGTCTATCACTAAATTAATCTCATTAATCCAGCAGTGAGTAGTTATCAGCCAGGTGACTGAGTTGAACTGGCTGAGTAATGGGTCCAATGCACAGAGGTGGCACAAAAGAAATGACGGGAATGCCACTGTGGGAGCAGGAAGAAGAGAGCAGAATCACTCCATTCAGCACCAGCAACCTTCTAGACTGCCTCAGCTGCAACGTGAAACCACAGCCCATGGGTGCAGTTTGATAATCAGTTTAAACCTAAGTGCGTGCTGCTTGCCAAAAGAAATAGCTGGGCCTTCCTTCTGTCCTGCACTTTCCCTTGTGGCAACAGATCACTGTACTCGTGCAGCAGAACTTACTTTTTAAGACCTGATGACTGTCATTTGTAAGTGATAAATGACCTTCCTCAAATCCTGATTTCCATTCAAGGCTCTCCAGGAGAAGCTTACAAACTTAATTTGTATCGGAAAGCAAATTCCAAAGCTCAAGTTTCCCATCAGTGTTTGTACACACACAGGTTTTGAATAAATGCAGCTTTTGAAAGGGTGATTCCAGTATAAATGGATTTAGACTGGTATAAAACCTGGAACTGTAGATAAAAATATGTAAGAAAACATTTGTATTCCAGAACAAGATTAGGCTCACATTTGATTTTGTGATTCTGACTGATTTACTCCTGCTTAAAAGCAAATATGCTAGTACAACACTGCAGTTAGATTAGACCTATAACGTGCTATTACAACCCTTCCTGCTGTTATAATCAGCTAAACGTAACCCTCAGTGCCCCAAACAAACATAACCTTTGTAGCATCAGGAGCTCTTCCACCATTTAGAGATTTAGCATCTTTATCTCCAGTTTCATCCAAAACTCAAACAGAAGCTGAAGACCTGACAGACAGCTATAATATGTTCACAGCTAGAAGCATCAGTCAAGCACAGAATCCCGAGTCTGGCTAATTGCTTTCTCATTAATTTAGCACACATCTCTAGATACAGCAGAAAGATGAAGATATAAACAGGCATCACGAGGTGGCAATTAAGAAAACCTTACTTGAATCCAATCTTTAAAAGAAAATCTAAAATATGTGGTGGATGTCATAAAGATGCCAGCTTTTGATGGTTTGAACTAATAGAGCCAAATTTATGCTTCATATTTCACCAAAATAAACCAAGGAACACCACAGCTAAATTATATCACAGTGATTTTGGCACAGACTACTGTTAATGCAAGATGAATGTTCCAATTCCTGTGTCTGAAGTCAATGGGAGTCTAATATGAATTTCAGTAGGCCTTAGGTAAGGCAATTTTCTTAAAAGGGTACCAGATATGAAAATTTATAGTGGATGGTTTAACATAATTACTGCTTGAGCAGTAACTTCTAGCACCCACGTGTGTTTCTCCATATGTACATTAAGCCAATGACACTGAAAAAACAGATGAAGGATTGTTTTATACTCTGTGGTTGTACCCAAGTTACTGTTTGCAAGTTACTGTACAAGCAATCAACCATGGTGCTTTTCTCATCATTTTGCATAGCACTGATGGAGCACAGATGAAAATATAACACAAAAATAATTTCTGTTGGTATTTCAATGGTGACCATCCATGCGAATACCAGAAGTTACTGTACCAAGGCATAGGTGTGGTGGGTAAACAGTTCTACACAGAAACACTAAGACAAAAAAGATGAAAGAGAGCTCTTTCTTCTTCTGTTTTGCAGATTTCTCTCTTTTGTTGATATTTAAAAAGCATTTCAAATCTTGTGGCAATTAGCTGTAAGTTAAAAACATGTACTGGCAAAAGATACAATAAAACCCACACAGTCTATTCAGGTCACTTCCCTAAAGACATGGGCAGCACTGCTATGATCACAGCTGGTTTGGTTTGATCCTCAGTTAAGCCCTTCCTCTTACCTACAGGCCATTCCTATTAGAGCACCTCACTGTCAATGCTTCTGTTATCTTTCAGCTACTGGTTCTGATTCTCTTTGCCATGTATAACTTGGACATGTTATTGCATTTTTGCTCCATTGTTTTACTGAAAAGCATTTTCCACAAAATATAACTAAAAAATAAATATTAACAACAAAAAACCCCACCTGAATTTAAATCTCTCCTCTCGGTGTGACTCATCACAGTAAGACACAGTTCTTCACTTCTTAAGTAACTAAATCAGGCTGGTTTTTAAGATCTTATTTTTCAATTCTTAACACTGCCAGACAAACAAGACCAGACAGGGCTCACAGAACAAGCCCAGAAAATCTCAGCAGTGCGTGTTTCCTGCCCGGCTCTCTACTGATACCACATTTCAGAACTGCTCTGACGGCCTAAAGATGGAACTTTGACATCTTTCCACCTTTTCAAGAGGCACAAATAAACTTCCAGCAATTAATTTTTGCTATCTGTAAGGCACTTAGCTGCTTTGCTTTAAAAGATACCAAGGAAGGTATTAAAGAATTAGACATCAGCCAACTGTATGAGAAATATATGAGTGAGTAATGATCATTGCTTGCAAAATACTATAACCTGTTCTGAGAAAACATTCAGAACCTGAACACGTGTAAGGCAGGGTTGAAAAGCAGTTGAGTTGCTCTTGCTCTATAGCAAGAGTAAAAGCATAAGAAGATCTTCCCTTCTTAGTGAAAGAAATTGAAAGATCTTAAATAAAGAAAGATATTAAACAAACCAAGATCCAGCACAGCCAGGGAGCAATGCTGCTTGGAAGACGTTTTTCACAGAGGACGTTTGTAGGGTCATGCAATTTTCTCCAGAAGAAGAATGGAAGCATAGAGTAAATGGAGAGCAAAGGTATGCTCACTGCAAAGGAGAGCAAGCAGGGAGCAGCCAAAACAAGAGCCAGGTACACCAACACCCACAGAGTGGAGGTTGCAAAAGGCCTGTGAGAAGGAGAGCAATGCTTAAAGAAGATGAGATGATGGCTGGGACTGAGGAAACTGGAGGATTAGCTGAAGAGCAGGAGTTACCCAAGACAAGGTCAAATGACTGGTTGTTTGACTGGAGAGTTAAAAATCTGTGACCAAAGGTCAAGTAAGACCACATTTCTTCCACTTAACTGTGTGGAAGCAGAAAATGCCAGGGGAGATGGAAACAGACGTGAAGTGTGATTCAAAAGCTTCTATTTTCCCCTCTTTGCTGTATTTAGAGGAGTCAGGCCAGGGAAGACAAGCATAGGATGGCAACAGGAAGGAAAGAAGAAGCGTCACAAGTCAGCTGAATGCCAACAGCAGTTGTGGCTGACAGAAGCAGACATGAATGAAAATAAATCAATCAATCAAACACAGCAATTCCTCATCACACCAACAGCCATGCTGCAGTTCTGCATTCTTAAGGTACTACTGGCACTGCTATAAAGCAACAGGACAACCCAGATGTTTTCTCAAGCACCAGGTATATTTCCGTGAAGACCTAAAAAGCAATGCTCTTGTTTCTGAAAGACACAGAAATATTAACTACAAGTGTGCTACTCACTTGCTCCTCCTATGTTATGTGGAGATATCAAATGATTGCAATTTTTCCAGAGATAATTCATCATCATGTTTAACTGACTATACCATGACTAAAATTACACAATGCTTACACTATTTATAGAATAACTTGCAGAGGCTAGTACCATTAACTCAGACACCACTAAATCAGTCACTAGAAACAATTCTGTGAGTAAAGACTATGAACCACTCAGAAGCACTAGACCTTTGGAGTGAAGGATGCTCCTCTTAAATACACACACACAATGGCATTTACAGCTAGTTATCTTTTCTCCCCAACCTTGCTGTCAGAGGCTGCTTAGTAAGTGCTGCGTATGAATGTTCCCAGTTCTTATCTTGGAAGACCTCAGCCACAGTAAAGCCATAACCTCCCGGATTTGCTTTCCTTTTTAACAATACCCAATACAATAAAATACCCCAATGTCACATGGAAAACTTCACAGCTGAAAGGTATTTTTAATAAAGTGCCTGGAGTGACAACCCAGGAAGTCTGCCATTCAGCCATCACACGTGGGGAAGCCTATGGGATTTGGTCCGCTCCCACGCTGAGACACATTGTTTGGTTTAACTTCTTCAAAGTTTTAAGACAAAATTCCTCTTCAGTCATTTTCAAGGAAGTGCACAGAAACTAGTTCCACAGTGGGAATCTGCTCCACCCACAAAGGGCTATGGGAAAGCAACTAAGCATCTTGAGGCAGCAGGCCAGAAAGGGAAGAAAACAGTTGCTAAAGCCATCTTCTCTGTGAGGATGATCAAGTGGCCAAGCAGCAATAGAAACAGGCAAAGAATTTCTATTTTCCAGTGTTTGAAATACAAGAGAGTCAGTCCATGTGTTAAAAGTATATACGTTGTGCCTTCAGGCAAGTCAACAGCTAATTATAATGAACAAGGTCAAGGGTATCCTTCAAAATTAAGAGAGAGATTTGGGACTTGGCTTCAGCAGCAAACCAGACACCCTGAATGGGTATATTTCTACTCCAGAGCAAACAGACCTGCTGAATGGATCAGAACTTCCTTAGAAATTCTAAAATGTGGAAACATGTACATTCAAGGTGTCTGCTTTGCGTTTGAAGCCAAATCCCAGATTAGTCCATTGAACTGACACATAGAAACAGAGTGCTTAAAAAAAAAAAAACCAAACTTGTGGTTTTTTATTAAAAATATTTAATAATATTAGTAATATTAAATAATAATAAACCCAGCACAAAACAAAATGAAGTCAGGGAAGACATTTTTTGGCTCTTGGAAAGTACCAACAATTTTGAAGTTACTCCCCAAGAGAAGAGTTTAACCTTTGACAGTTACATCAACAGCTGAACTTCAGTGCTCAAAACCAGTCCTCTACCAACCACACCTGGCTTTTGAGATGAGTAGTCACATTTTCAGATATTTCAATTTCATCTAAATGTGATACTGACAAGGAAAATAACTAGAAGCATAAAAGCATCTAAGGTTTAAGTTTTGTTACTTAATTTTCTATCTGACATCCCAGACCCCTCCACTAGCAATGCTCAGCTGTGGGAATATGTAAGAAGTACAGCAGCAGCGAGTCTGTGCTCTTGCCAGGATCCCAAATTATTGCCACAGGGAAACAACGCTGCTCGTGGCACTGCTAGTGGTACTAAAATCAATATGTCAACCTCCTCCAACCTTCCATGCAGAGATGAGTGTTCTTGCCCCTGAGAGCTGGCAGAATCTCCGAGCACAAGAAGACACCATTTTCACTGGCCTAAGCACAGGGGTAAACCCAAGTTATTCCAATACTGCATGAATGCTTTCTGCTGGCAAATTCTGATTAAGATATCTGATCGACTGTGCCATTAACAGCTTCCTTTATCACAGAATAATACCAACAGTTATGCTAATTACCAGTCTGACTGTACTATGGCTCAAGTTTACTAGTGCAGTAAGAAGAGTTTAATAATTTGCGTATTATTGTAATTCATTTTGGTCTTGAAGAATTAATGTTTTATGTAACTGCAGTTTCTTGAAGCTTTGTCCAGATATGAAATAGGGAATAATATTAAAGCCCAAGCATTCTGATGCCAAAACATTTTGTTTGTAACCTTATTTTCAGAGCTGGCAAGCATCCAGATCCAAATTAAACCCAGGGAGACTGAGAGCACACCACCCTCAAAAAGAAAAATGTATGGAAAAATAAGGCATTTCTGTTCCAGTCACACAATCTAAACAACACACATGAATTAAAGCACTTTGACCAGGGTCAATAAGCAGCACACACCTACTTGCCAGCACAGGTTGACACCATTAGCTATGAGTTCACAGCACAGTGCACAGAGTTACATCAGCAAAAGGACTGCACTCAGCCTTTCTGTGACTGCTATCGTATGGAAACTCTATTACCACACACAAAAGAATTAGAGGGTTATTAACATCTATACTAAGGCAAAGTACAAAACTAGGGTAGGACCTGAACTGCATTCTTTTCCTATATCTTTGTGCTATGCCTTCTCCTCTTCTTGGGCCCATTTTCATTTCAGTATGGGCATTAGAACAGAACATAAATTCTGCATTATATTCCTCTCCTGATGTTCCATATGTTATTACTACAAGAGAAATACTAGTTCTTTCATACTTGCTTTCAACAACAAGAAGAAAATCATAGCTGAGGTGTCTTGCAGAAATAAAGAATGCATAAGGCATTTATAATCAATATAAGTAGTTCTAATAAGCCATTATTTTTCCTTAGGGGAACATACTAATCCAGTTCTATTTTGTCACATGTAATCTTAAATCAGAGGTTATACTACTCCTTAAAGCAATAAATTCAGTGCAGACAACTAAAAATACTAAGCAATTCCTTTCTTCAATATTTTCTTTATATGAAAATAGAATGGAGAAGTTTCAAGGCACACTTTTGGCAAGTTATTTAAAAATAATACTAACACACATGATAACAACAGTATAGTAATCTGAGTGGATAAACCCCCCAAAACTGGTCCTATTACCACCAAAGGAGGATGAGGAAGAAGAGCCATTTTAGGAGCTCTAATTATTTAGTGTGAGAACACAGCAACCACTTTCAGAATCCATCCGATGTGCAGGCAGTTCCCTTCTGCCATGTGTCTTATTTACAGCATCCTCATCTTCCCACAGCTAGTAAGCGTGAGAAAGACAACAATCGGTACCTCCTACAAGAAAGACTTCATCAACCTACCTAATTACTAAATTTTACTTGTACCTTTTTGCCTTCTTTTATGTTAAAGAACATCATCAACAAAATAAAATCTTCCCAACTTGGAACTTCAAATATACTACTAACATACAACTACCTTTCCTGGTCAAGAGGCAGCAAACATTTGTACAGTGCACAGCTCCACTGCACACCTGCAGACAGACAAGTTTGCAAGAGCCAAGAAGAAAATATGTTGGAAGTTGTTCTGTAGCTTTCAGAAGAACAGGCTAAAGAACAATAAACAATGGTTATTCATCAGAAAGTACACAAGAGCAACCCATACCAACACTGAGCTTACAAGCATGACAGCAAGCAAATTCACCTTCCCTTTAGTGTTCTAGGACAAGCGCACAATCATTGCCCTTAATGTAGGGAAAACCCTCACAAGCTAAGCACTTTCATCTTAAACACGTTAAAAAGGTAGACTGAAATAGTGAAATCCCTGAGGAGAAGCACTTTCTCCTGCAACTCCAGTGAAAAAGAAAAAGCCCACACAATTCCCTAGATATGCGTAATTAAGAATACATGATTGCCCTTTTCTAACAGAGCTCTGGCATAGTCCCATGGCTATCCTTCAGGATTCTGCACATCCCTCTAGTCCTACTTCTACAACCTGTCCAGCCTCAACCTACATTTCTTACTCTCTTGCCCCCTCCCATATATCCCATACACTAAACACTGCCCCTTCAATCCCATCCAGCCAGCAAAGCATTACTTATACTTTTTCTGATATGCACACAGTTCTGTAACCTATTCTAAGAGGAAAAAATACTTCCTTGTCCGTAATTCCTCCCACATCAGACACAAATAACCTTTCCATAACAAAAAGCTTCACAGAAAGCTTAGCTGTCTTTTGCACAGGTAAATACCATCTTGAGAGAACAGCTGTCATTTTCTTTGTCTTTTCCAGCACAGGAACCAACTGTCCACACCAAGTGTCCTGACCTCAACCTCCCGAAGAGCCTTTCTGCTGCATGCACAGATCGAATACAGCACAACATCACCTGCTGCGGCGAAATCAATGACAAAGTCCTACCCAGTCGATCAATGTCTACCTGGATACAAGCATCACCACCCTTTCCCCCTCCTTCCCAGGGCGGGAGGCCTTCCTCATCCCACCGCACACGCAGGCTGGGAGCCCCTTTCCTGGCAGGAGCCAGCAGCGCTCCTGATAATGCTGGGAAGCATTATCCTCCCTCCTCAGCGCTGGGGAGCCGCCCTTGCTCCACATTAAACACATTTACAAACTAAGAACCCCCCGCGATGCCCCCTTCGTCCTCTCAAGGCCTTCCCAGCCCACCTCTCCCGGCCAAGCTCCCCACACCCTGGGCGCTCAGCCGCCTCCGGCCGGGCACAGCTCCCCCCGGGCCCCGCAGGCCTCCCCATCTGAGGCCGTGCCCCACGCACCCTGCCCCGCCGATCCTACCTCCTCGTTGCCCTCACCACCCACAGCCGCGGCCCCACAAGGCCGCCTCCTCCAGGCCCCTGTCCCCCATCCCCCGGCCGGCGCGGCCCCGCAGGCGAGCCCGGAGCTGGGCAGGCCGCAGCCGCCCGGCTCCGCGAAGAGAGGCCGCATCCCCATTTACCGTCCGTTGGAGGGCTCGGGCCGGGCTGGGCCATGGCTGCGGAGGGCGGGCGGCGCCGCTTCGGCCTCCTCCGCCTCCAGCCGCGGCTGTCGGAGCGGGAACCGCTACACCAGGGGGCCCCGGCGAGAGTCGAGAGCTGACGGCCCAGACCTCCGCCTCCTCCGCCTCATCCTGACAGCGGCCGCCGCCGGCGGGAGGAGCGGGAGGAGAAGGAGGAGGAGGAGCGCCGCGCAGGCGCCCACGGTGAGACCACGGGACCGGCTGCCGCCACCGGGGCTGGGAGGGCTGGGGCCGCGGTGGCTTCTGTCGGGCCGGCCGCCGCCCGGCACCTGCTGAGGTGCTTTGTCAGCCGGTGGCCGAGAGAGGGGGCAGAGCCGGCCCCGGCGGGAGCGGGGCTGAGGCGTCCGTCAGGGGCGGGCAGGGCCGAGGCGGCGGCGGCGGCCTCGATGGAGGAGCTGGCGCGGATGAAGGCGCCCGACTCCGAGTCCACCCTGAGGCTCGGCCGCGGCCTGTCCCCTAAGCCCGGCCGGTTCCTCGGCCTGGCCGAGCGGCAGCGGGGCACCCCCGGGGCTGTGAGGGCAACAAAACTGTGCTGTGCTCCACGGTGAAGCTGGTGTAGCCGGGGCTGCGGTGGTGGAAGGAGGTTGCAGGGCCACTGGATCGACCACCACCTTATGGGGTATTGGGCTGCCCTGATGGAGGAGGGCATTAATCCTGCCACTGCACTGGGAGATGGGGGTGTGAGCTCCATGTTTTTAGCAATAGATTTACACCCGTTAAGAGCATATAAAGCCATAGAAAGAGTTAAGAGCGAAGCGCTGATACCAAGTCTTGTCATGGGCTGATCTGTTACAGCTGGCTTTAGGGTTTGCAGCCCCCCAAAGTCATTTTTAAGCTGAATCTCACTTGTTCCCTGCAGTTTTTAAGGCCTTGCAATCAAAGACATGGTATGGCAAGGTGTGGATTTCTGTGTTTCATGTTACATTTTTGCTCAGTTGAACCAAATACAAACTTGAACCTCCGAAAATTCATCTTTTACATTTTGCCTATTTTGAGGTAAATCTTTTCAGGTTTTGCTGTTGTAAAATAGAGGCTTAAACTGAAGACAACTCTTCAGTGTTCCCAACTTGAGAAGAGTCTGGCTTTCTTTTTGTGGATATTGGGAGAATCCCTTTGAAAATCTAGGCCTGATGAAGGGAACTGAGTGCTTGAAACTCTGTCCTGGCGTGTGTTCATATGAATACCCCAAACCCCCCATAGCAGCAGCTGTTTTCCTCCTGTTCATATCAAGGCAAAACTCCCACACATTTTGATTCGGCCTGGATCAGACTGGTGCATCACCCCTGCTGCAAGCAGAAGGTAAGATAATATCAAACTTTATATCTGTTGCACCTACAAGTGCTTATTAAGGGATAAATATCATATCTCTTCCATCACTTCCATAGACAAAATATTGACTATTGGAATTGCAACATTTCAAAATCTTAATCAGAACTCTTGGGGGTAGATATTAAATGGGTTTTATACTGTAATTTGAAGAATAGAAGAACTCTTAAGGGGCTTGTACATCTGTCCCATCCCATCCTGTCCCCCCCTTCTTGTTTTCCAGTCTAAAGCTGTACTAGCTTTGTAGATTTGGTTCTTACTTAATCTTTACTTGTTTTTCTAGGCAGTAATTGAACATGACAGAGGCCAAGGTTTACGTAGTATCTAGTCACAATGGCTTGTAACCTGGAACAACTGGGTAATTTCCTCTTTGCCTCCCAAAATGTCCCATTTAATTCTAATCACTTGTAGTTCTCATAGCCTTGGTCTCAAAGGATTTTCCAATATGACTCAGCTAAACCTTAGAAGAGGTAAGCCAGGTTTTAACAGTGGTTTGCAGTCACAGAAACAGGTCTGTTGCAGTGGCAGAACCAACAGACACCAAAAATCCTGAATTCTGTTGCTGTAAGTGTTGGACAAGCACAGTACTAACGAATCAGTGAGGCATGGGTCAGAGCTGTGAGCTGCAGGTGGGCAGAGACTATTTCTGGAATAAGCTGCTCCAGGAATAACAAAGCCTCTAGAATCCCATGCATTTTTATCAAATACATTTGGCTTGCAAGTCAACCATGGCTGTTTTCAGCATCTGTACCGCAAACTGCAGGCACGAGGTAATGGAAGATGCGTCTCCTGGAGAGTGTGTGCTGTGCTAGCACAAGCTGGAGGAGTAGCTGGCACCTTGCACTCTGCCTCAAATGTAATCTTGCAGCCTTACTGGAAAGGAGAATTTTTGCAGCTTTTGTTTAGACAGTAACATCCAGTGAGAGGCAGTGAGTGTATGCTCTCAGGGGAGACCAGGAGTAAACTGATGGGGACTGTGGTGGTTTGGTTTGCAAAGAGAGTAGTGAAGTGATTTACGTAACACATCTAGGAGAGAAGACGTATTTTCTTTTTGCCTGAGGAAAGTAAAACAAGCAGCAAAAGAGCTAATTGAACCTGTTTTCCTAATAGATGAGTCTTGTGATTGATTTGATGCTCATGTATGCTCAAGTTCCAAGTGAAACTTCTGCTGTTTTTTAATCTTTCTGTGGCTTTTCTTTTTCCTTTTACTTCATTTGTTTGTTTGTTTTTCTTTAATTGGAGGACTTTAACCTCAACTGAAGCATCTCATTTCATTAGGCTTTAAAGAATGGTCACTGTCACTGTCTGTGAAACTAGTCGCAGGTCCTAGGCCTGGTTGGGTTACCCGGGCTATGTCCCAACTCCCTATCAGGACAAGACCCAATTACATACATTGTACTACAACTTGCCACAAAGTACACAGCTTTGGGGGAAGTCCTTGCACACTCCAGCAAGTCCCTTGGTGTGAATGATCAGAAGACCAGGGGCTGTGATCAGACTGATGAAGAGTATAATCATGAAAGCTTTGTATTTGTTGGAAGTGAGACTAATAAAATACAGAAATAATTCCTTTAGTTTTGAATGGTACAAGATGTTGTTTTATACAACAGCTAAGCTGATTATACAAGAAACAGGGTCTTTAAAAAGGTAAACTGAAGTTCTGGACTTGCAGGGCCAAGTCAACATCTGGTGTGAATTCAGTGGAAACAGGCTGATGTGTGGAAAATGAGAAGCTGGCCTGTAGCACAGAGTCAAAATAGAGATCAAAAAGACCCTCTGAATTGTGCTGTTTCCCATTTATGCTGCTTTACTGGCCTAGTGGCCACAAAGAAGTTCAGTTCTGTTGTGCCCTGTGTGGTAGGAGTATGCAGTGAATTACAGGCGCTACTCCCCATGGTGTTCATCTCATAAACCATCCACTGTTTAATTCAATTCATCCAAGAAAGCTGAGTAAGAAGGCAGATTTGGGAAGAGGCTCTGTGGGTTGCTAGACTAGACTCCACTACCCTAGGAGATGAAGAAAACTCTAGAATTAAGACCCTTCGCCTGAGCAAGTAGGAAAACTAATTCCAAGACCAACTATCCCACATACTATCTATAACCATCTATATCTTACATGACTGTATCTGTAGGTGTTACACAGTGAAGGTTTTGGTAAGAGACTCCTTCACTGAACAAACCATGAAATGATGTTGTCTTGAGATGAGTGCAACAGGAATGTCTGAATGTAGAGAGTGAACATCTGTCCAGACAAAATTGAGTGTTCTTAACTGCAGGTGAATCCCAGGGAAACAGAAGTTGTATGCATCTTTAAGGAGGGACTCAGCTGCTCATGATAGCAAGTCTTGGGTTCATTCAGAAGGCAAGTACTTGTCCTTCTAGCAAAAGAGAAGAGGAAAACCAGAACTTAGAGTTTGCACTTTAAATATTTCTAGGTTTGCCAGAGTTTGTCTACTGTTTTCCTCACTCTTTTATTTGTTTAAAATAAAAAAGTCTTCAGACTTTCGTAATGCTTAGAAGTTTATTTTCCTTTTGTTGAGATTGATGGGGCATTAGCATTAAGTATTAGTTCTGCGGATATAAGTGTTTGTAGGTTTTGGTCCTTTCCTTTTAATACAAAGCTTTTGGACAAAATTTACATTCATCTAAGTATTACCATAAAGAGGTTGGTTAAAAATCCCAAACCAGTCATGATCTTTGCTTCAAAAGTTATTCTGGAATGCAAGGAATTCAGTCTGGAACAATTGCCTTATTTGCAATGGTAACTTCTTAGCGAACCCGGGAACAGTTCATGTGGTTAAAAACCTTTTCAAGAGCTATTGAAAAATTATGTTATCCCATCTATTGTTTAAAGGATTCCATGTGGTCCAGTTCTTTGAATATATGGGAAGCAAATGAAGCCAAAAATGAAAATCTGGCAGGCAAAAAACAAAGTGCTTGCATTGGCCCTAAATTCAGATATATGCACATTAATGATCTCATTTGAAAGATGTCTGTATTAAGATATGAAAGCTCTCTGGGTTCCCAAGAGACAAGCTCATTGAATATTGTGATGTACCATGAAACTAAACAATTTTTCTTACTGCAAAATAAGCAAGCAATCAGAAACTCATTCAGTGTGCATAGCAAAGGACACATTAAGAGTGTAGTCCTTTGGGTAACCTTGCTCAGCAATGCTTCATTAGAATTGTCACTGCAGGGAGGCACAAAACCAACACTCCTTTTTAGTTACACGCCCCTTCACTGGAAGATCTAAAAATATGCCATAACCCATTTAGACTCCCTATACCTGTATTAACAAAGTTGTCTACAGACACACAGAGAAGGAAGAAAAGAGGTTCAGCAGATACGCTGGCAAAACTTCCCATCCTGGTTTAAACTGCTAGTGCCCTATAGTCTGCTCTGCCTCATGTTACAGTTAAGCTCTCTTAAGCTGAGTGTAGGATTGAGCAGTGTTTAGCCTTAGTCCAAAACTGCCTTCATCAGTGATTTAAGCAGAGATGCTGGACTTTGTATTGCAGTAGTTGCAAGTGTGGACACACAGTCCCTCCTGCCAGCTCTGTTATTGTAGCAGGATCTTATGATAGATGAGAGCAGGCATCAGCAAGGCCCATGTCAGTCCCCACACATTCATCAGACTTTGCCCAGCAAAGCCCAACGTGGTCCAGCAGCAGAGACAATGAAGGTAGTGGAACCCAGAAAGAACTCCTGGTTTTTGCTCTGTCCATGAGATTATATTTTTGTTTTAAAAAAACCTAAAATAACAAGGAGGGAGCTGCTTTTTGGGTCTGTTTTGCATGTAAGTACTGCATGGAATAGTAATCTTCAGAACAGACTGTGTTAATGGTGGCATCTCATGCATTCAACTTCCAAATCTTGAGAAGACCAATTCATTAACATCAATAAGATGACCCATATCAGATCTGCAGGATTTGGGCCATTTATCCCATTTTCTTCCTCTGAGGCACAAGCAGATCAGATATCTCATAAATTCTAATGATTGCAATGCCCATTTGCCAAGAAAAGGATGGAGTGTTGTAATTATCATGAAATTCCTTGTCCCAAGTGTGTCGTATTAAGTGGTGTAACCAGAAGGCTTCCGTGTCAAGACTTTAACAGCAGTGCTCTTTTTGGGGTGTTTTATTAATCCAGCCTCTGTTAACTTTCAGTATGCCTGTTTCAGAACTGCCTCTGGCAATATTCAGAAGAACATGATGCCCAAGAAGACTCAGCAATCTTTGTGTAAACCATGGACCAAACATGGACCATGGACCAACTGAGGAGATTCCAGAAGATTTCAGAGGATCACCAGATCTTTGCAAATCGTTCAGCTGAACAAGCCCACCCTTCTGAACTCTTTCATCCAGGTAGGATTGCTGGAAGCTCCAAAACAATAGCTCGAGGCTTCAGGTGGGACACTTCAGTGACTCCAGAGCCTTTTCCAGGGCTCTGCTTGTGCCTGTATGTCCAGAGGTGGACCAACCCATGTACTTGTTAGTACAAGTTTAAATCCCACATCTTAAGTCACTGTGTAACCCCACTTAGTCCAGCTGTTTCCTCAATGTCATCCCATCCTTATGAATCCTTTTATTCCCTATTTTTCTCAATTTCTCTTAGGTGTTACAGTGGTCTCTCTATTTGCTGCTTTATTTTACTAGAGTGCCTTTTCCAGAGCTGCATCCTTTAGATGAAGACACACAAAATATTTTATACTTCTATGACACTTTTCAGTGAAAAAAGAGCCTTTTAGTGGATCTGGAAGAGAAGAAATTATCTCGGATTTACAGGCCTGGGGATGCACAAAAGTCAGCAATAGTGGGGGGAAAATTGAGCGTGTATCTTATTTCCTTATAGCTTTTTTGCTATAAAGCAGATTTCCTTTGATTATTCATCACACCTTTAAAAGTGTCAAAAAGCTTCTGACCTTCTTTGAAAAACAACTGAAGACAAACATCTTCAGTGAAATGAATGCTTCGTCACAGGTAAAAAAGATCAAATGAACTCATTTTCTATGGAATCTCAGTTTGATTCTCTCAAAAATGTTTGCTGCTGAGATATGCTTCCCTGCCTTACTCTTTCACCGTTCATGCAGCACTAGAGATCCCTTCTTCTCTGAGGCCACAGGAGGTTTCACATTACATTTTTAACCTTCTTCCGATCATTTTCTCCATGCATAATCCAAGTTACATTTACATGTAGATGTAATATCATTCATCCTACTTTATTCCACTTGCATCTCTCTTGTTGCTATGGGGAGCACTGATAAGGATCCAGTTAGCAAATAAAATATTTGAGGAGGAATGTGAAAGCTGCTACTTGGTGGATTTGTAATAGGCAGTGACACTTGATTTGCCATTTGTCCTTACCTAGCTGAGCTACTGCCACTGCAGCTTCAGCTACATTCTGTGTAGTCAAAACATGCTCTTCCCACAGGATTTAGAGGCTTAGGCATGTAACTGTATCTGACCCTGGGGAATTTTTGCAATTCTCATGAGAGGAGGGATTCTTTGAAAAAGCTTTTGCTGGCATGGAAGTACAAAGAGCACCATCCAGTGTCTAATCAGAGTAAATACACAAAAAGTCGGTGGCGTTGACGCAAAAGCGTCTCTGCACATCTCATAGTCAAGCTACACTTGGTGGGATGCATGATATCTACATAAAAAAAGACTACAGTCAGTTATAGAAGAAGATTCTATAGGCAGGCTGGCAAAATTATCAGCCTTTCAGGAAGCCGTGTGACAACCTGGAAGAGCAGATCTTTTAAAGGAGAGCTGTTTTCTGGGTTGGAGTTATTGATGACTGAGGGAGCAAAAGGCAAAAGCAGGAGGAAGTGCAGGTGTCAGTAGATGGAGCTGGTGAAGAAAAGGATGCATGTTAAATCCTTGAAGGGAAGGACCTACAGCAGAGAGAGAAAATAGGGTCAGATCCTTGTCCTGTAATCCTTCTCCTTTGCAGTGTGGAATCAGCACAAAGAGGCTAAGAAGTTACACTGTTAGCTGAGAAAATAAGGAGGCAGTGACTTTAGCTGCCACTGCCCAGTCTCAGCAGCCTTAGATTTTTTGACAAATGCAGAAAGTCCTGGATTTCAAGAGGGAAAATTGTTTGGAAGAAGGTTTTGTACAGAAGTGTGCAAGAAGTAGTCATAATTCTTGTTAAGTATGGTTATGGGGTTTTGTGGGCTAGAGATAAGGAACTAATAGGAGAACAAGGAGTCCATGAGGCTAAAAATGGGCACAGACAAAAATTAATATTATCTGCAAAGAAGTGACACCCCAATAGATGTCCAAGAAAAAACATGAAGATTTTCCATGGACCAGTAGTTGTGCAGCAGTCTGTGGAAACTCCAGGTAAACAAGAAAACAGGGATGTTTGGTGTATTACCAACAGGATGTTTATTAATCAAAGATGCAGAGTGCTCCAGTTTAGCACAATGTGTGTAGTAACATAGCGCTAATATATCCTGCCTAAAGTCAGACTTTGGTCTGGCATAATTCAGAGATGTGGTAATCCAAGACAGCTCCTCTGTTGTGTTCAGCATTCCCAGGAACAACTTAGCATGTGTTTGTTCTTACTCTTTTTATATTGAACTTGTAGAGCAGAACCCACTTCTTTGATTAATATTAAGCAGCGTTTTGTTTGTACCATGTGGCAGAAGTGCCCAGACAGAGTGGTTTGAATACTGAAAACATGAGAAGCATTTAATGTTCTGTGGAGCTCTGTTAAAATTGTCTGAATAGAACATCTGGTATCAAATCTTTGGATTAAACAGTTTCTGCAAGTATTTGGACCTGCTCTGGGTCTGTGCTTTGTTCCAGCTTTACATTCCCTCTCTTCCTTCCTTGTTTCTAGAGCCAATAGATGATGGTTTATTGCCTGGTGCAACCCATTAAACTCCCTTTGTTGGGGCTTGGCAATTAGTTGAGCAGTAAGAGTATAAAAATCACTTTGGCATCTGTGGGATTGGGATGGCAACACTGACTTAAGATCTCCCTGAAAGGCTTTTTATCTGTCCTCAAGGTGATGGAGAAAGCAGAGTTGTCATCCAGAGACCTAAGGAAGGTATTGTCTGATGTATCTGTGAAGCGTAACCCTGCTGAAGCGTTTTTGTCTGTAAACTGTCTCTGCCCCCCGTGGATACATCCATGCAAGACCTCCCTGCCAAGGGAAGGGAATGGTATCCCACTGCTCATCACTGACAGATCCCACTGCTAGTCCTGCTTTATGTGCAAGAAGAACTCCCGCAGAGTTGCAGAGTGAGAAGGGGAAGTGGGAACTGTTGTCATGTTGTATGACTGATGCCATACAACGGATAGAAGTGCCTATACTTAAGAGATCCACAACTCCAGTCTTCCAAAACACACATCACTGCTGGGCACAGTGAGGAATGGCAGGCTCATGTGTTCTTTACTTCAGTAACTGAGACAGCAGAGGAGAACCAAGGTCTGATGCACATGAACCACCTAATATAGAGGTGTTTGAGATTAATTCCTTTCACTTAAGGAAGTATTTCAGCTAAGAAGGGCAAGCACACAGAGCTCCTATTACCCTTCTTGGGACTGAGGACACTTGGCTCTGCTCCTTGGCAGGTTCTCAGATGAGTGGTGTTGCAAATCACCTGAATTTACCTGTGCAGAAGCTGTGACTCCTGGAGCTGGGACCAAAGCCGTGAAGGAGCATCAAATGGGAATTCCTAAGTTGCATTCAGAATATTGTGAAGCAAATGTTCTACGTGTAGTAAGCAAGAAAAATGTCTCGCAATGTAACATCTTATGCTATTGAGGAAATGAGATATTTTGAGTTATATTCCTTTAAGATGTCTTGCTATATTTAAAGGTCTGATTTGCTTATCTTTTGTCTTGTTTTTAGGCTTGATACATCAAGCAAATTTCAGTGGAGTTATTCTTGCCTCACACCAATGGTAAGAGGAAAGAGAAGCATGTTTCATGTTATTTTGTGCCAGATGTTTTGTTGGTAGAAATCCATAGCTCCACAGGCACCAATTTCTTCAGGATCTGGAATGTCTGTCACAATTTCTTCCTCAATTCTGGACAGTCTGTGGAGGAAACTGCTTTGTTTTGCAATATTGAATATTCATGCTGGGAAGTTATAAGCAAAAGCAAACTAATGAGAGACAGGGTCTCTAATAAGCTTCCTGTCACATGAGGCTCTGGTTCTGCTGAAGCAGATGTGGTTGCTGACTTGTTTCCAAAATGTTGAGTGGTGATTAGATTCTGTCGTAGTGATGTTATCTCTCTCTGATCTCCTTCAATACAAGTAGTTCTGCAAACAGTGAAATCTTTTTTTCCTATGGATTTATATCTTGGATTGTGTTTCACCATGGATTCTGTGATGCTTGTTGGAGACTGAGTTAATTTTAGCCTGTTTCTTTAATGAGAGATGAATAATGTGTCTTTTTTACTTGGCTGTCGACTTTCACAATTAACTATCTCAAGTATGTCAAATTTGAGTGGGAATTATGAACCAGTTCTAAAGTGATTTGGGGTCAATTCATGCAAACAAACATGAACACGACTCTCATTTGCTTACAAAAGCAACAGGTAAGAATCAATTGTAAAATATCTTGTCCTTGTGTATTACCTGCTTGATTCTGTTCTGGTTTATTTGTGGTCAATCCTGGAAGATGTGCTTTATTTGTAGAGCTGTATGAAATATGGGAATTGATTTGCTACATTGACTGCATATTAAAGCCTCATGAATTTATACTTGCTATGGGCTACACAAGAGATTACATTCTTCTTTTATTGTCCTTGCTGAAGCATGGGAAAGAGGTGACATGCATTTTAACTTACATGTTTGCACAGGCAAGTGCAGAGAAAGATCAGATTGTTTTTCCTTTAGGATTAGTCCTCATTAGTTCTGGTTTGGAAAGGAAGAAAGGAAACCTAGAATTGAAAATTGCGTTTAGGTTGCTGAGCACAGTCTTCTGCTTCTGCAGTGAGCCACATTCCAATCTTTTTCATAAAGAAATTGTGCTATTCAGAAATATGCTCTTTCCTCCTTGTCTCTCCTGTCCTCCCATTTTCCTACTTTATTTGGGTGTTTGGTCCAGAATTTCCTTCTCTTGGTAGGATGAAACTTTCTGATTTCCATGGTCAGTTTATGCGTGTTTGTTCTCATTCTAGGAACATCTCTGAGGTTGCATAGCTCTTTTCTACACCATGTATCTAATCAGAGACTGTACATGTGATCTGCTGTGCAGAGGCCAGTAAAGCAGGCAGGATTTAGTCTTCCATTCACTTATTTCCTTCCTACTTTAACTGTTTATAGCAAATTCTTCATGCATTTTTCATGATATGTCACATAAGCAAAGAGAAAGTTCTTTGGATCACAGATAATTTGAGGAACTGGTCAAGTGAGAAGGGTGGTGGGAAGGCTGGCAGCAGTCTCAACTGGTCATATGAAAGTTGAGGATACAGTGAAAAAATGTGAGGAAATCCTAGCCATTTTAGCTTGTTTGTAATAAATGAGAGGCCTAAAGTCTTTCTCCCTTCCCCTATGTTGATTTTCAAGTGTTGGTAACATCCAGTCAGGCTTCATGTGCTTTCACAGGGGTTTTAAGGGGCCTGACCTGGGAAACTGCAAGCTTCCTTGAGCTTCATGTGCAGGGTCAGAGTTCTGTACCTTCACCAAAGCTAACTTTTCTTTCATACCTGTCTCAGTAAGAATACAAATCCATCTTGATTTTAACCATTTTACTTTTATAACATGTCTGAGTAACCTTATCATCATCTCTGTAATTAATAACCCCTACACTAGCCCTTCAAACTCTCTACTTAGTTATTGAAAGGTAACATTTGCTTTATCTGGAGTAGGAAATGGTTATATGGCTATTACAAAATGTCAGAAGGATTTAAGAATAAAGCTTTAAAAAAAATCACAATTGGTTCTTTCAAACCTCTTTGATACATTTTAAGTTGCACTTTAAGTTGCACCTATCCGATTTTCTGCATACCTGTTGAGAACAGTCCTACAAGACACTCTAGAAGTCTCTCTCACTGTCTTTTTTATTCTTCTGCAAGGTTAGTTTAGTTTGTTTAATGTAAAAGAACAGTTCATTTTAAAATGAAAAGCATGTAGGTGGAGCAATAATTACAGAGGTAGAAAAAGTAGATGAGACAAGAAGGTAAGAAGTAGATCATCAATTTGATGTATTCAGCTTCACTTGTGCCAGTGTAAGAGGTGGCATCTGTTTATGGTTAAAGAGGAGCAACCATGTGGAAACAGAGCAACAGTTAGAGATCAGGGCTCCCTCATCTTCAACTGCAAAGTAGCCAGATTTCATCATTATATTTGATAATGGCCCTTTAATCTGAGCTGGATCTCTGAAAGGTCCCAGGAAAGATGGCAATGGAAGTTTTAAACCTAAATTTTAGGACTGTGGCTGTTCTTGAGGTGGAGCTTTTCCTTTTGGAGACCATGTCAGCTGGAAACAGTGTCTGTGTTATGAAGTGACCCCCATGTTGGTGCTACACAGCCACACTTGGATGCTGGGTGCAGAGGCCTGCTTTAGACTCTTCAGATGCGAGTGATCTCTGAACAATGCTCATCCTGGTCTCCAAGAAAACATACCAGCAGCCAAAGATAACTGGAGTGGAATCTGGCTAAACCCATCATCTTCCACACTGGTCCCCTTCCTCCTCTGAGCCTCACCCTGTCCCAGGGGTCTGCAAGGGTGTGTGTGGCAGGCAGCCATCACCCAGGATTCTCCCCTCTGCCTGGCAGTTTAAGACAGGGAGAGATCTTTCCTGTTTTCTGGCTCCTTTCAGGGCTGACAAAAGGAAGCCAGACACAGCCTGGAACTTATGCCAAAGTTTTCCAAGTAGTTGTTAACTGGCAGGATGATGGATATCAGCCAGTAGTGTCTGAGTGAAAAAGTAAAAGGAAATCAGATGGAGTCTCTGAGAGTCTAACAGGAACTGCAGATGGTTGGGAATGAATGAATGTCCCAACTTTCGTTTTTTTGGAATATTAAATTTTAACAAATGATACAAAAAAGAGCAATCCACAGACACACAGCAGATGCTCATATCACCAGAACAGAAGCACACACGCATTCCTGCTCACCACACAAGTGCTGTTAATGATCTCTTTGCCATGTTATTTGATTGTTAGCCTGGCTATAAGAATATACTGTCTACCTATGTGTCAGCTTGTTTATCTCACCTGTCCCTTCTTAAGCCGTTGACTGTTCCTAGCCACGTCTGGTAGAATGAAAAAAGTCTCAAAGTCATAAAATCCCTAAAATATTCATTACCGTAGGTAGCCAGGTCTGTATGGAGAGTAAGAGAGGATACCCTCCTAAGAGCATAGAAAATCTACGCTTGGGTAAATCCTCAAGTCTGTTGCAAACTGGGCTTCAAAAGCACTTAGCATAACATGTTTATCTAACACTACCAGCTTTTTCTGGGACTGGCAAATGAATTATTTAGTAATGGAAACTGCATGTTTATCTGTTTGGCTTCTGTGGGTTCATGTTATAGAAAACTGTAGGAGTGTCTGTAGGCATCGCAGCTTTGTGTCATAGGCTTTGTGTCTTAACAGGAAGAGAAGAGAGCACAGAGAGGCAACTTTTAGCTTTTATTGCTAATACTTCGTAAAATAGCCTTTGTGGTCTGCAGACTCAGACCTGCGCAGGTCTGAGTGACCTAAGATTTATTACACCAGTGCCATATTTATACATCTCTCTCCAGATCCTGGATATGAAAGAAATTAAAGATCCAAAAGTTCAGCTTCATGTTAATACATCCAGATATACCCAATATTTAACTTCTCTGGACAAAAGAACCTCATTGAGGGCTGGCTTGTCCTGTTACATTGTGCAGGTGTCAGCACTGTATGCTGCAAAGCTTCATGCAACCTTAGGGATGAAAAAGAATAAAAGCCAAATGTATGCTCAATGGGAACCAGATGGAGTTTTCATTAGATATGACTTCTAATGATCTGCTTTAAAAGTAAAGATACACCATTCCGAGCAGAAGAAGGACTTCCTTCGGCTTCGTTTAGGTCCCAGGCTTATTATCTTAACTACAGATAAGATCTTTGCATCATTAGGAATTCCAGTCAAACTCTCCTACCATTATTAGAATTCCAAACACAGCAACCCAATTTTGGGGCCTTAACAATAACTTTCCCTAAGATGTATCTTTATTTAATGATTCAAAGTTATTATTATGAGCCTGGGAGTTGCTTGCTCAGTTTCTGGAGCGTTACCCTGTAACCTGGGTCAGAATAAAGATCCTGGAATATTCATTGCAGGGTAGAGCGTTTGCTTCTTCAAGGGCCTGGTCTTCAGAGTGAGCTTTGGTGTGACTTTTCCAAGTGGTGTTCCTGGCTGTGAGAAATGACCCCAGCAGTGTAGAAGGCCTCAAGATCCTTCCTAAAAGGACGAACCCTGCAATCCATGCCTGTAGGTACTAAATCAACTTCTGACAAGTAAAGAACAATACAATCCCAGGGTTTTAGGAGTAGATGGTTGTTGCCAAACCACAATAAATGCTTTTGTCTGGAACTCATGGAACAGTAACATAGCAATGGAGGGTGTACCCTTGTCTGTTATTCCCTCTGAGCAAATTCTCAGAGACATGTTACCAGGATTCAGATAGTTTTCATGGAACTAGTAGAGAAATAGGCTTTCATTTCCTTACAAAGGCAGGAAGAGACAATGGAACTCAGCAAAACATATGGCAAGTTTTTGTTCCTGTCTGAGGGTTATGTAAGTAAAACCACTGCCCATCCTCAGACAGACCTCTCTAAAGTGAGCCTCACCTGAGAAAATCTGTTACCTCTTTTCTGTTATGAGCTGACAAAATTGCTTTACTTCCTCTGCCTATGTATAATTACAGCCTATGTCTCCAAATGATCTCCAACTGGAGAGCATGAATCACAGTCCACATTCAAGGAAGTTTGGAGCTGATGTTCTGGTTCACTGTCACCTCTGCAAATACATACAAATAATAATTTGTAGAAAATAATTTGTAGAAAATACCTACATAACTAAAAAATACCTGCATGAATAAAAAAGCAATAAGCCTCTTGTTTTCCTGAGAGAAGGACTAGAGGGATCAAGTCCAGTGATACTCTATCACAAACTATTCATTAAGCACCGCTCTGAAACCAGGTTTTTCCCACTCTCTCTGTTAGAAACCTTCTTCAGTTTCCAGACTAGAGTTACTAACAACTACTTTGTTCACATATATTTTTATGCTGAACCTGTCTTTAAGTTTAGATTGTACACAAATAGAATGTGAGCCTGGATATTTGGATTCTTCTGGGTTTTGTAAACTATGGAAAACCCATACTTCACGGGAAGTTAATTCTATAGTAATATTTGAAATAACTCATATGCTAGAATATAATGTTTCTCTCAGCAAACCTGAGCCATATATAACAGTATTTGAAGTCTTAATAAAGAGTAAAATGAATGGCAGCGCTTTAAAACAAACTGTGAAAAAGCAGCAATGTAGTGCAGCCTTCAGTGAAGTATAACTTAATTCCACTCTTCTCTCGTAATGGTATACTGTAACGCCAAACTGATGGGCAGTTAGGGTTACCAGGTTACAAAGGTACATTTACCACACTGGCATTTACCATAAATGTAGTAGACTGTCATTTCCTATAATGTAATATGTGAAATTAATAACAGACCTAGTTATAGTGGATGGATTTTGTGCAGGTTTTTTTTAAAGCCACATCATACAACTGTGAAAATAGAAGAGCATCAGAATACTCAAGGGTAGATTGGGAGCCAAAAACCAAGAGAAGAGCCTGTATTAAAAGTAGTATCTGTATTAGGCAGTATAAATTGTAGGCAAAGGAATTCTATGTTTCTATTAGAGAGATCACATAGGCTAAAAAGTGACCCGATTTGAAATATCACATTCTTTCATGAGGCACGACATTCTCACAGCCACAGGAAAAGGGGGGGGGGGGAGGAGAAAATGAAGGTTGGCAACACCACCCACTGAA
>JBCJKH010026968.1:0-13118 GCA_039877255.1 Loriculus beryllinus | reverse complement strand
GAGGCGGTGCCATTCTTTGCACTAAGTTTCACCAACGACCGAGACTTTGCTTTTCATCAAACGCTTTGCAAGTACCTGTTGTAGAAACTATCAAGTATCAACTTGACATCATGCCTTAAATGAAGAACCTAAAATGTACCATCCATTCTTTAATTATGCCTTGCCTAGGAAAAACACCTGTTAGTGGAGGAATTTTGGTTGGTTAGTTTGGTTTTCGTGCTGTTTTCTGTTGGGAAAAGTATCATTAAAAAGCTGCTTATACATTTCAAGTAAAGCTATTAAGTAAAGAAATATGCTGGCAACAGAAGTTAGCACATCCCACTACATGAACAATGCTATAAAATAGATTGTGAACTGATATGCTCTCCCCTAGTTTTTGGTTATATTTAGCCACATTACAGACACATTATTGATCAGACATAAATAAATAGCTGTAACAGCTGAAATCCCTATTACAACTTTTGGCTACACACAGAATCCAATCTAACTCTCATTCACACCATTAAAACAGGCTAGAACCTTCAATTGCACTGCTGCTGAGACACCAGACTTGAACTTCATACAGACTTTATGGTTGATTGAGTTTTTTGAGCATAGCAAGCATAAGCCCAGCTTATTTTAGCTTTAGCTGTACAACTGCAAATCTCCACTGTGAAACCACTTCAGGTTATCTAGGTTATTAAGAAGTGAAATTACTGAAAAGCATTTGCTTATTTAGTGTATTATTTAGGATTTCTAACTATAATACTTACTACTAACAGGACCTGCAACATAAACCACAAAACAGGGATTTTTCAGCCACCAAGTTGTAATAGCAACCAACACAAATGGCTTCAGCTCATGAAGGACAGCACAGTATAAGATACAGTACTTGAAAGAGAAATGGAAGTTCATTTTTCAACTCATTAAAAAAAAATCACAGAGAATCACATGGAACAATTTTCAATTTAGATATTAAATGAAAAGAACCTACCAGTTAGAGCATACATGGTCTTGCTGATGTAATTCATGGTGGTTTAGAAACCTAGGAAGGCTGTCGTGATATTAAAAGCAACAATGAAGGGAAGTGGTTAGTCAACTAGCTGGTTCTGTTATTCCCTCCCACTTCTTCCAGCAGTACCGAACTCTGTAGGCTCGTAAATCAGCTTACTATCCCAGTTCTTCCTTTTATTTGTTTAAAAAATAAGAAGCACCACACCAGTTTTGCAGGATTATTACAGTGTTTCAAACCAGACATTCAATACTTGCAGCCATATAAGATACTAGATACAACATCCAAGTAGTAATAATCTCGATTTACCTGGAGGGGAAAAGAATAAAATCAAAAAGAACCAAAAACACTACCTAAAAGCAGCTTTTCTCATTGCTGCTTTGAATTGAAGCTAACAAAATGCAAACCATTCTGCATTACCTGGGAAGGAAGACTAAATTAACTGTATTTATCATTAGCCAAGTTATTTAACAGACTAGATCTAGCTGACTTTGGAGTGAATGGACAGGATTTATTATGAAGGCTTTTTATGCATCTGTACATGAACAGGGGACAAATTATCTAACAAAATATCAGTATTTTATAGTCAGTTTATACTGGCCAAAGTGATCAAGGGTAATGAAACAAAAAAGAGCTAAAAAATTACAATTATTTTTGATTTACATTTATTTTTTACCTTTTTTTGGGGGAAGTGGGAAGAGGAAAATCCACCAGGACATCTCCATTTGGTTTCGTGCATTAAAGTAACATAAAACAGTTTAAGACAAATTGGTTAAAGCTAAGCCACAGCAACAGCCCAGGTTTACCTTTACAATTGCAGTCTCATGGTTTATTCAATGCTTTCCTTTGGAATTTGTAAAGTACATCAAAGATTCAGTGCCTAAACAACCCAGGGCTTCGGGTGTTTTGAGTACTTGCGATATATTATGCACAAGATCAATATTCAACTTCTCTCACTACCAAAAAAAAAATTCTTCACACCAAAAAACAATAGTTGCCTGGACACTGCCAAGCTCCATTTGCTGAAGCTTGTGCTTCAGACCTTACAATAGTTCTACTAATTTCTTACATATTTACTTACTAAACAGCCTCTGTGGAACCATTTCCCTTCCACTGGGAAGACAAAATGACAAGACTTGGAGAGAGAGACCACTCAAAGCCTGGAGGTTATGAGAAAGGACTCTACTCAGCCAGAAGATAAATATGGACTAGGTGATGCTACCAAGTTTTGAAGTTATTTCCTTGTGTAGCAAGCAAATATTTCATGTTCATAAATAATTCACACTACAACTGCTATGCATTCCCATAGTTTCATTTCCTTGACAGTTAAAACATTTATGGCATTTAAAACATGCAGGTATGCATAGCTGGTCTGTAATTACTACTTCTTAACACTAAAGCTGTCCTTTAGCTTAAGGACAGCTTTCCCCTCTCTTATAATGGCTGCACATGTGTGAATAAATCTGATAGATTTGGAGCAGTTTTGATGCCTTTCCATTACACACATTCAGGGAAATTGGGGGTGGGAGGGGAGGGAAGGACAGGTGTGTAAGTATTTAGCCATGTTGCATGTGCCAAGAAATCATGTTCTTTTGAGGATCTTTAATTATTCCTTTTCACTTCTAAACAAATTACTGTAACATGGCTCATCCAAAGGCAAATTTCTCATATTTTTAGCATGCCCTGCATGTGCTATACAGACTCTGAAATGATCTTTATAAATGCAAAAACAGATCCTTAGGGCATAAGGTATTTATAATTTTTGCATATCCACTAAAGACACCTTTCCTCTCTTTCTCCACAAGTTATGCAATTTCTGCCAACCTATTTTTTTAGACATATAAATATTTGAATTAGTAGTGTTACTGTATGCAAATAATTTCTAATGTAGATTTTCGTTCTCATATAAACATCATCATTTAAAAGTATACTCAATTTTAATTCCTTGCTAAGCACAATAGCATATTCTACTTCTTATTTTTTAAATGAATGGCACAATGTTTTTGTTATTCCAATAAAAAGTTATATTGCTTTCCTTTTGTATCTATTCTATCCAGGATGCATCGCCTTGCTTATTTTCCAAGTGTCTCTCATGCTGTTTACTTATCCTTCCAGCATCTGCTGAAATCTCAGCATTCATTAGTACAGTGGCTCCTCAGGAAATAGTAAACTTTAAGAACTGATAGCAGTTACTGTACTGGAGATAGTGCAGGAGCATAAAGTTCTTTATTAGTCACAATATAAATAACTAATACATATGCCACATGGAGAAGCTACCAGACATCAGGGTTTTCCACACATTTTTGTATAGTTAACTAGTGTCTACTACTCTACTCATTCTACTTCCACATGTGCAAGCACTGCTGTGTTTGCTCAGGTGTTCCTACTAGGTTAACAGAAAAAAAAATAAAACTAGCTACATGTTTCATTTTGAAAGGCAAAACGTGACCAAGTGGGAAGACTTTTGGCTTATATATTAAATATCTACTTTTCTACCGACGTAACTGTTAACTCTGCAAGTATCAAGACAATTTCTGAAGATCATCCCTGCTTTCTTGAGAAACCATTGCAGTTCTCATTTAAAATAGAAACAAATAAAAAAATCAAAAGTGTCCCAATCCCCATTTAGAACACTTGTCATGCATTACTGAAATTCCTTGAGGAAGTGCAACTTTTACAAATTTGGACAGCTTGTTTCATTTCCCTAAGCTGTTTCATTATAATACCTTTGCCGGGGGTGGGGGGGGGGGGGTTGGAAGAAGAGCAAAATCTATAAAAGGTGCTCATGTGGACAAAACAGAAACACCTGTTAAAAAATCACTTTTTCGTTACTAAAAGTTTTGGTATACTCAATCACTGAAAAAACGAATGTGTGCAGCATGTGCTGCAGCATAGCCCTCAACTAGTCAGAGGACTCCAGTTCTCTGAAAGCTTTTTAGAACAGGAACACTCTTCCAGTTTTCCCAGAGCCCAGGCAGCACTTCCCGAGGCCAAGAACTCAGAGAAAAGCCTTGAGAATTATTCACACTGCAGCAGAATCAACCCCAGCTGCCCTTTTCCAGCCCACCTTGAGGCTTCTGTAAGGCTCCGAGACTAAACAAGCACTAAATTAAGAACACTCTTCATCGTGTTTCAGGTTATACAAGGAGAAAAGACACTTGACAGAGTATTTTCAGAGTCTAAAGAAAAATGTAACTTGCGTCTGGATCACTGTTGGTACAGGTCCCTCAAGCTGTTCTTGGATGGAGTCACTCCAAGAAGGTTCAGCATTGCCTGAGTGATAGTCACAAACTCGTGTCTCTCTATGTTCACATGTTACTCATGTTCCACAGCCAGAAAAGAAACTATTTCGTAGATACGTGTTCTTACATCACAGATCCCCACAATAAAAAGACTCAGAAGGATGCTGGAACTTCCAAAGCTATTTTAGGTCATTTTCCTAGACAATATTTTCTCATATGAGTCAATATCCCATTGCCTTTGATTATGTGATCTGGGCCTTTGTTCACAGTTTGACTTAAACAGATGACCAAAGCAGGACATGCAAAGGATTCCATATCTGAAGTAAAAATCTCAAGTGAAATTTACTACTGATTTTAAAACATACCTTTTTTAAAAAGAAAATTTCTTACACCCCCCCTATCAAAACCCAGCAAGATCAGCATCTCATGCATAAGGCCAAATCACCGATGACAAAAGCATAAGGTTTTCTACTGCGCTGCAGTATTTCATTTGCAAAATGCTTACACAATGAAAATCATGAGTTTCACATCTGTCTACAGGCTCGCATGTGAAATATCACCTTTTGTAACGCTTCTTGTAATAGCTTTGTGTTCTCCATGCCTACACACATACTTCATCATACATTCTAGACGCTTTCTTTACACTCAGTGTGAAAGACAAATCAAGCATTAAAGCCTGTTTATGATCCCGCTGCTAAAAATGACTATCACAGGATGCTAAGAGTGAAAAACCCTAAACAAGATTAGAACAGACAGGATGAGATATTTTGCCCTCTCATTCTGCACATTTCAGAGTACGCAGCAGCTATGGAAACAAGCCAAAATTCTAGCATGTACAAGCCAACCCGGGCATAATTTCTCATTGAAGACTATGTATTTCAAATGAGTTAAAAAAAACCAAAAAATCACTAAAGCTGCTTTTCAAAACCCTTTTCATTTTAAAATTTCCTTTAACCTCCACATGATGTACTAAAAATATGAAAAATGGCAGAAACCAGGTTACAGGTTTAGTGCTTGCAGCAGTACTTCAAGAAACTCAGTGATTTTTTTTTGTATTCACCTTCAGATGCTTTTAAGGTTTCAATGTTCAGTGTATGTATCCCAGATACACCAGCCCAGTGCTTGCAAGAACCTATAAACAGACCCTCAAATGTGAGTCAGAGAAAGAAATGTAAAAATAAAAAAATAAATAAAAAATAAACAGATAAAAATCCCCGGTCAATTTGCAGAACAATGACCCGGCATAACCAGAACATTTACATTTGCAGGAGGAAAAAATAGTGCAGAGAATAACAGACCCAAAAGTCTGTTACTTCAGTGTGGGTGGGCAGGGAGATAGAGGACAAGTGTTGCTGCATAGATTCTACAACTACTCTTCAGCATATATTCAACATATGGCATGGATGCACAAAACTCCAAACGAAGAGCATTTTGGATGCAGCTCTTTTTAAAAATCACAAGAATAAACAAGTAAAATAGAGTAATAGGAGCATCTCTACAGAGGGAACATCGTATCTCGCTCCCCCTTATCTAAGAAAACTATCTTCCACTTTCTCCAAAGCCATACCGAAACAGACAGAGAGCATATTCCAACTGTAGATTTTGGCCAGAAGACCTCAAAAGGATTAATCCCAAACTGCCACAGCTATACTGGCTAGTGATATTTCTGTATTCTCGTGGGTGTTTTTGCCAATAATTTACCTATATTTCAGTTTCCAAGCTGCATCTGAAATCTGCATTTGGATAAGATCTTGACACATATCTGCTATTCCACTGCATATTTATTTTCACAGGAAAGAAAACAAGGTATTTAGCCCAGCCAGGATCTGCAGCACATACTGATGAAACAGATCCCGGATACACAGAAAGATCATTAAATTCACTATGATTTTTTTGTTTTACTCTACTTTTTATTACCAGAAGACAACTCTAAATACCGAATAAATAGCTATGTGTTAAAGTTTTAACAGCAGAAATAACTATCTTACCTCCTATACCTAGCTTTTTTTAGAGTGATGGCTCAAAGGAAAGTGACCTCTCTTTTTCAGGGAATCATAAATGAAAGCACTAAAGTTACTATATTTACTTTGTCTCATACTTTCAGCATTACAGAGAAAAATATCTGGGTTGAGATGGGAAACAACCCCAGGAGAAAAAAATCTGGAAGGATTTTTTTTTTTTTTTTTTTTTTTTTTTCCTGATTTCTCAATAATTTTCTACCTGGAATTTGGAACCTTCCTTTTCTTCTTGTTTCTCCCCAGCAGCAGCAACATAGGCAGTTTATAATAGAGATACTAATGAGATCAGGATGGCTATTCAATGATTAACAGACAAAGAGAAATAGTTTTAAAAACATATATATATATATTAGTTGATTATACAAATAATGCCAGCTGAATTCTTTAACCTCTCCCTGCTTCCCCCCACCCAAATTCTATCTCTCTTTTGCCAACATTTCATCCTCCTCTGAAAGAGAAGCCCTGCATGATCACATCTTTCCTTCAGACGGCAAATGACAGCAAGTGGTATGTAGATTTTGAAGAGCACGTGGTTCAGAAAAGACCTACTCACAAACCAAATGAGAACTGATTTTCATTTTGCCAAGACTATCCTAAGCAAGGTCTAATATTTGCAAATTTGTATCTCCTGAAAAGTAAAATTTTACTGATTAAGATTTTATTTTACATAACTATTCTTGAAGCTTTCAGAGCTCCATCAGTCAGCTTCACACTAGGTAGAGCTTGATGAACAGAGTAGCTCTACATGGATTTTATTTCGCAATGCTTTTAGTTACTCCACATCTAACTGCAACTTAATCTTCTAATCTCTTGTTCTGCTCAATCTGTATGACTATTATGTATGCCAATCTCTAAGTGCTTAAGGAGAAGCTTAAAAAAAAAAAGAAAGAAAAATAAAGAAAAAGGGTAAAAAAGAAAAAAGAAAGAAAGAAAGAAAAAGAAAAAAAAAAGGAAAAAAAAGGCAGAAGGACAAACAGTTAAAGGTAGAGATTTTGGGGAACCTGGTGCCAACTTGCACTCTTCACTGTTTTGTAAAGAAATCTAAACACTTCCATGAAACAGATCAACTTCTACAGAGAAAGGTTTTAATTCTCAAAGCAGTACTTCATACTTTTATCTGCTCAAGCATGTTGAGTTTTAAATTATATTGCATAAGTGATTGTACTGGAACTGTTTTCCAGCGTCTAAGCACATATACCTAACTGCTTTCTCAAGTAACCTGGCAATCTGTTCCAATGTTGTATTCATTTTTAATTCTAACAGGAGATAGCAACATTTGGCCGTCAGTGTCTTTAAATAGTAAGCAAATAGTACAACTCTGCAGTGGAACTTTCTTCTAAGAGGAAAAAAAATCCTGCTACTGTCACTGTGTGGCACCCTATATATTAGAGGGCACTTGAATACAAAAAGTGCGTATTATCTGTACTGTTACGGAATGCAAAATATGCACCTCTAAGGCAGGACAGCAATTTATTAAGGATGGTGCTTCTTTCAGTAACTGTGTTAGCAAAAGAAGGATCATTAAACAACTTTTAATGGCTGCATCGACAGAAGACTTTGTGGCAGTAAGCCACAGATCTTTCTCATCTGAAATTTATATTTAGATTTGTAATTTCTTTTATCTGTATAGCAATTTCTCATTGTTACAGAACATATGCTCTTCCTCAGAATAACTTGCTATTTTTATACTATTACTCAGCCACATACTTCCACAAAGCTGCAAGTGTTACTTCAGATAAACTTAGCAGCTTTTTGGCCAGCTTCCACTTTAGGTTAATCACAGAAAAAAAAGACTACTTAATGAAGCATGCTCCTGTACCCCCTCCACCAAAATGGAGTTCGCTTTGAGTGAGGGCAACAAAACCAGTTGTTAATCAGTCCCCAGACAACTGGTGGGGATAAAGAGGAGGAAAAAGGGCAAGTTCTTGCACATTTCCCATCTGGTAGAATTCCTTTGGACAGGAACGGAATCATATCCTATCTCTCAGTAACTCTGACGACTTTTTCTGCTATTTTAAGTGCTTCTGAATGAAAAATAGTAGTAACCCAAATTGTAAGATTATCTTATTAAAGGATGGATTAAAAAGAATGTTAAACATCCACAAGACTTAACAAAACTATTCACAAATCTGGTACGCAACTCTTTAAATCTTTGATTTGATACATTCAGCTACAGCATCTTAAATTCCAAATGTTTTAAACAAATTACCATTGCCTCACTAATGGCTATTAGATTTTACACAATCTTTGAATTTAATAGCCACACTACATACTACACCTTCCAGGGCATTTCTGCATCACCTGTCATTGTTAGCCCACATTAGCCTTTTCACCTTCCAATCACAAATATGACTGTACAAGATTTTTATTTCAGCAACAAAACATCTTATTTTATCTTCAGAAGTAATGTATTACAATCATCCAAAGATGCAGGTTTTGCTATGTATTTTTTAAAATACAGATACCCCACGCACTTCATAAAGAAATATTTCAGCAGTAAGCAAAAGGAATTAGCAGCTTGTTTCCTCCAGGATTTGAAAAAAACAAATTCAGTCTTCCTCTCCATTTTGACCAGCATGATAGTTTCAAATTTGCACAGATATGGAAAAACCAGGAATTTAGCAGGACACAATACTACTAGCTAAAACATATTTGTTTTCTATTCTAGAAATGCAAACATTTCTTACCAACTATATGCTTTGTTTTTACACCACATTATGCGGAGTTTAATCATATGAACTAAAAATACCCATTTGTTCAACCATATCATTCATACATATCCCACCCAATACTGCTAAAGTCTACAAAACCAAAAATGATCATACAAGCATGTAGTTTCTAACCTAAAAAAAAATAAACATAAAAATCTATAACTTAAAATCATTTTGATCCAAATAATTTATTAGATCCTGATTTTATAATGTTAAGCCTAAAAAGGTCTTTCTAAACTTAGTGACTTTGGGTCCCGAACCTTCCTCTGTAGCTCCTACCTGAGGAAGCTATTAAATGACTAACCTGATAGATCTTGATTCAACATGTTTAGAAGAACTAGTGTTAAATAAGACGCTTAAGAAAACAGAAAGTTTCTATTTGTTTGGGGATGTTCAGAGAGGAAATGCTTTCAAGAACTGCTTAAAGCTTCAGGATAACAAAAACAAAAAAGCATTTTGGACACAAGATTTCTGAAAATTGAGTGCAAATGAAGTTACTTCATCGCACAGTGACCGCATCATGTGCTGTCTGCACAGCTCCAGTCCAATAGCGCCCTAGTTCACTGGGTAGTTTCTGGAAATCCAACAAATAATCTACAAAACTTTGTGGACTTACTTTCCCTTACATGCATCTTACCACTTCCTAATTCCAGTGGGGTTTAGTCTGTTTTCCCTACAGTCCTCAGAACTGACAATTATTACCCTAGGAAAAAGTTATCCTAAGCTGGCTGTGATCATAAGTAAGACTGCCAGGACAGAAATGTGCTGTGAGGGAAGCAACCTCCAGCTGGCAAGCACTGAAAGAACCAAGGAGAATACATCTTCAGCTGCTTCAGGCAGCTGAAAAAAAGAAAAAGGAAAAAGTTGAGGAAAAGTCTGACCAGTTTAGGGTGTTAGCCCCTCATTCAGCTAATAGAAATGAAATTATCATGTTATAAATATATTTCTGTTAGCACTTCCTTAGCAACATTAACTACCCTGCAAGCTACTTTCACAGTTTTCCATATTTGTTGCAGGACTCCTGCTAAGGGCTGCTCCACATTACACAACTGTGCAGGATGCAAAAAGCTCTAAGGAGGAAATTGAGGCTGTTCCCTGAAAGGCAGGGAGGAGACATCAGTAATGTACTGACCTTTTGTTTTCCCTTTTCCATATTCTACTGCATTACACACACTACTGGTAAGTAAATTACTTGGCTTACTTAAAACTTGCAGAACAAAAGCAAAAAGTGTAAGTGCCATGCTGGTTTAGCCATCAAAATTCACTCTGTTTTACCAAGCTATCTCCATAGATTATCTGCTTGGGAGCCAGATAACTGCCTCACAGCACACTTAATAGTTATCATTAACCCACCTGCAGCCACAGAGACATAGCTCACCTGGAGCAGTCTTTGTCTCTCTATACCACTCTGCCTCATGATGGGAAACCAGCACATTCTATTTTCATAGAAGTCTAACATAATCACAAATTCCAAACTAAAATCTGCAAGATGTTTCTGTTGCCATAGTACTGTTGGCTAACAGAATCTTTCTTCTAGATATTAGACATTAATGGACAGTTACAAAAGACTTCTTTAACATTGTAGTGCTTTTGATGGGCATATTCTGATGAATACATACTTTACCAACCAAAATGGAATTTCAACAAAAATATAATTAGCACCAGCAATGTCCTCAGCACGGCTTTCCACCACTGTGGCTACAAAGACAAAGCCTGTCTCCCACCAGCTTCATCTGATACCCTTTAGTTGTTCCAGGAGTGATGGAGAATAATTAATCTCTATCAACCTTCTCGCATCCTACTTAAGATTTTACAGACTTCTACCAAGTCCTAATAAATTCCCTCTTTCCTGATAGAGAAGCTCTTGCAGAACACAGATCATGGTCTTGCCCTACTTAAAGTCTTACAATTTTTACTAAATCATTTCTGAGATTTCAGAATTCTTCCTTAAAGAAACAAAACTGCTGTAGCTCATGGCGCAGACCATGGTAGGAAAGGCTGTCCCTCTGCAGCCCACGGAGGACTCCACATTAGAGCGGGGGCGATGCCTGGAGGAGGTTGTGACCCCATGGGAAACCCACACTGGAGCAGGCTCCTGCAAGGGCCTGTGGCCCATGAAGAGAGGAGCCCATGCTGGAGTAGGTTTGCTGGCAAGAGCTGTGACCCTGCAGGGGACCCACAGTGGAGCAGTCTGTTCCTGAAGGAACAGACCCCATGCTGGAGCAGGGGAAAAATGTGAGGAGAAAGGAGCAGCAGAGTGTGATGAACTGACAGTAACCCTCACTTCCTACCCCGCTGTAATGCTATGGTGGGAGGAGGTAGACACATTCAGGGAAGAAGGGTAAGGTGCTTTTAAGATTTGCTTTTATCTCTCATAACTATACTGTGGCTTTGCTTGGCAGTAATTTAAACTCATTCACTTCCCCAAGTTGACTCTCATATTGTATAAGGAAAAAAAAAAACCAGAAAAAAACACAAAAAAAAATTTAAAAAAAAAAAAAATCACACTACGCATACTTTACATTACTTGTCTATATTTAAAAAGAGCATATAATTTGAAAGAAATGCTTCAGGAAATTAATACTGTTTATTAAGGTAAAGTATCTTTCTCACAGTCCTACATTCATATTGAAATAACCCAAGAATTTGTCAATCACAAACTATTCAGCAGATATCAGAAAGATAGTTTGACATGCAAGGAAGTATTAGGACTTTGAATGACACATTGGTAAATTGTGAATATCTTCACTTTAACTGCACATTTCTATATCACAAACCAGATTTAGATTCCCAGCTACAAGACAACTAACTTTCTGTATATTCATATTCAGCCCACTGTTTATATAAACCTGGTCAAT
This sequence comes from Loriculus beryllinus, assembly GCA_039877255.1. Lineage (NCBI taxonomy): Eukaryota > Metazoa > Chordata > Aves > Psittaciformes > Psittacidae > Loriculus > Loriculus beryllinus. The sequence continues at coordinate 1,298 of JBCJKH010026968.1, read as the reverse complement.
GTCGTTAACTCCTGCAAGCCTGGTATTTTGCGGTAAATAAATCTTCTATCAATAAAAATAAAGCATGGTAATGAACCAAAGAATTTTGAGCTCTGATTAGGAATATTAGTAACTTATTTGAATTTAATCAGTAGTTTTCTCTAACCAAGCATCCAGGAGACATTCTTATATATGCTGAATGCGTATAAGAAATATCTGCATTTCTTTCACCTTCAAATTGTTAGCTTTTCCAGTAGATCAAAATGTAAGTATGTATGAATTGAAAGATACAGAAACTCAAGCCCTGTGAAATGCAAATAAATCTTTTGAACACATACTGAGCACAGAAGGCTGCAATGAGGCTTCAATATAATTATTATAACATAGGCGGGAATGAAGAAGAGTATTAGTGTGGTAGCTTGGCAAAGAGACGTTCTAAGGACACGGCCATCAGGTAAACACTGACAGGGTTCACTGCCTTGAAATCAACGAGTAGCAACAATAACTTTCAAGCTACTATCAGAAAATCCAGCAAAATAATACAACTCTTTCACAGAAAAGCCCAATATACAATAACGTAGGTTAGTTTAAAAGAAAAAAAAAGGAAAAGAAAAGGTACTTTTCATGTACAGAAAACGAGAACTGCCAGTATGTCTTATCGCTAGTTGAGGCTGAGAAGACCAAGTGCTGGGTACAACTACCTGATCTCTCACTCTTATGCACCCTCCTTTTATCTCTCTCCTCTCTTCCACCCACCCCCTAGAAGGTATCTTATGCAAATATAGGAGAAAGGTCTATCAGATGCATCAGACATTTTAATTCTGTCTTGGAAGAAAAGTGACAAGAAACGCTTATTCAAAAATGTTAAGGTATACCTATCGGTGGAAGAGCACACACTTATCAGGTATAGCATTATAAACGACTGTAGAGTACACACAGAATTAGTATGTTCACACAGGCCATCATTTCATGAAGTTAGCTAAATATCCACCGAAATAAAACTACTGAGAAATTAATTATTTAGCATTTATAAGAAAAGACCAGGAAAGGGATGGTCCTTTCCTCTTCCATTTCTGTTGTCATTGTAAACCTTTGATGTAGGGATTAAATTAGAAATTTATTTATTCAGGCATTTTGTTAAAAGTATTGAACATTATTAATTTTTTCTTTTATTGCTTAAACGTACATATTTGAATTTGAAAACTCAAATTACATTACAGAACTATTTCAATAACAGAATGGTTAGTGTTGTAAAGGACCTTAAGATCATATAGTTCCAACCCCCACTGCCATGGACAGGGATGCCTCACACTAAATCA
>JBCJKH010026962.1:0-10721 GCA_039877255.1 Loriculus beryllinus | reverse complement strand
GGGGGCCTATAGGGATGCTGGGGAGGGACTCTTCATTAGGGACTGTAGTGACAGGACAAGGGGTAATGGGTTAAAACATAAACAGGGGTGGTTTCAATTGGATATAAGGAAGAAATTGTTTACTGTTAGGGTGGTGAGGCACTGGAATGGGTTACCCAAGGAAGTTGTGAGTGCTCCACCCCTGGCTGTGCTCAAGGCCAGGTTGGATGAAGCCTTGAGAGGCATGGTTTAGTGTGGGGTGTCCCTGCTTATGGCAGGGGGATTGGAAATGGATGATCTTGAGGTCCTTTCCAACCCTAACGATTCTATGATTCTATGATTCTATGATTTTAGGTTATATTCAAACCGCTTTTAGGAGTAAATAAGTGATGCCACTTTCACAGATGTGGGAGGAAAATGAAGGCTGAGCACAGTTTATCCTTGGCATGTGTTATTAAAGAAAGGATTCAAGAGTTAAATCAACTGTTCATAGGTCTCCAGACCTAGACAAAATTGACAACCTACTGTTAACTTACTGATGTGTGAAACATTCTCAGCTAAATCTTTTTAAAGCTAAATCTGCTTTTGGGCTTACTGTTTTAAACAGTAGCAGATGGATGAACAGTTCAGCATTAGCTCTACCATGTCAGATTTAGGTCTGTATCGTGCTGGCTACACTAGGTAGCTGATTGGTAAAGCACATAGCTATGAAATGAACCTTTTTCACTTTTAATTCTTGTCTTGCTGGCTCACGCATGAGTCATTGCTTGCTGCTGTCACAAAAAGGCAGGCATTAGAAACTGATGAATCAAGGAGGGGATTTCCCTTCCCTTTCTGGGAGACTGATCTGGGTTCTGCAGAAGCTTCCCTCTCCGCTACAGACCACAGCTGCTCAGTGCTGCCAGGAAACCACAGAAAGGCAGCACAGTCATGCAAAACGTTTTTTTTTATGCGGTCATAGTGTCTATCCTTTTATGGCCCAGCAAAGGAGAAATCGTTCCAGACCACCGGAACTGCTTTTGCGTTGCTCATCGGGAGGCTCACAGCATCTAACCGCCAGAGAACCCATACATAGCCAGCAGAGATCCATCCTACGCATGTGGCACAGAGTTCCCAGAATTTGTTCTGTGCAGAATTTAGAGATTATGTTCTCTTCTTGTCTCTTGCACCTTTTGATTTTGTTAACAGAAAAAAAGCCCAGAAATCAAGAATTCTTCCTTCTTTTTGAAAGAAAATATTTTCCTTTATTGCAATAAATCATATTTTTTCAAAAAAATTTCACTCTTCCTAGCAAATAAATAATCTTACATCCTTTTGTGTAAAATAATATGTTGCATGATAAAGGAAAATTTATATGGTAAATCTTGCTGTTATAAGAAAAGTACAGGCACTATAAAAGCAGAACAACTTCCAAAGCACTACATGAACCAGAAAGAAATTCATAAATACAGATAGGCTTGCAGAGCACTTTGTATTTTTAAGAAGTCTGAACCATCCTCATGCTTTTTTATGTACATCATCTATGCATGAAAAATGCCAGTCAATGAAAGATCTACAGCTGATTGAAAAATAACCTTGGAGTGATGAAGTTTGTGTTTTCCTCTTAGGCTAGCCTGCTAGCTGGTAGAGGAGATGTGCTGTCACACGTCAAGGTCCTCAGTGAACTTGTGCCCTGATTGCCTGACCCATGACACTTTCCTACATCATCCAGGAGTGAGTGTTGATCAGGTATTTCCCATCACTATGCAACAACAAAGTACATTTTGTACATTAACTATGGGAGTGAAGGAAAGGTGTCTGAAATTGTGGTGACATTGCCACTATTATTTTTGTGTTTCGGTTTAAGGTTACATCCCAGCACAAACTACTGGACTTCAGCTATAAATAATGCAGACTCATGTTTCGCACTGGCTGCAGACATCATAATGATGTATCTCACTTTCTACATGACCTGTGGTTGTATTAGTTACACAAAGACTGACTCAGTCAGTAAACCATGAGTGGAATCTACAGCCCCACATGCACACAAAAATACATTAGAGCCACCTGTGAGCGATATCTTTAGATGAAGAAGGGTGGAGATGAGTCTTGGCACAAACCCAGAGCGCATCCTTTCAACTAACATTTGGCTTACTAGATTTCATTGTATAGCTATATTAAGCTCCCTTTAAGGGTTTTTAACTTCTTATTTGTAACTCACAACCCCTTTCAGGGAAGATCATGTGTTCCTCACCCTTTGCAGGAGTATCATTTGGGGGTTGCATCAAGGCCAGGCCAACCTGGTTTACAGCCAAGTCAGCTTCTTGAGGGCAGAGCAAACATTTATTTCATTACAAAATGGCATGAATCATGTCACTCTCTTGCCTGCTTTGGTATTAATTTTATTGCACTTATGAGTTGCATTTGTGCAGCTTCCATCAGCCTTAGCGGTTTCTGTAGCAATGAAGTTTGACTAGTGGGTCTCTGTTTCCTACTGCCCTGATTCCAGTCTCTATTTTGTTGGCTATTTCACTCTCAATTTCATCTTTGGTGACAGGAAAAATAGGCTCCATAAAGGAAAGAAGGAATGACAGAGACTTGCTATTTCCAAGCAGAAAACAATGTCCCAGATTTAACCTCAGCAAAACCTCTCTGTGTGGCACTTTACTAGGTACTCCTTAAAGAACTGGATTTTGTCCAGGCCTGGTGTGTTACCAATTACCATAGCTTTTGGCTAGGAGTGCACTATAAATCTTTGAATATCAACAAGACTGATTAGGCTTGATTTTCTTGGCACTACAGTGGTACCTCCAAACAGAAAAATATTTTTGCAGAACAGGTTCAGCACATCTGATACTTCCTTGCATGCAACCATTATCACACACAGGCTTACTGATGCAGGAAGTGAGTTTCCCAGTTTTATTCTTTAAAAAATTGTGGTAAGACAAGCTCTTCAAGTGACAGAAATCAGCATAACACTGTTGTCCTGAACTGTGTTTTCAGTAGTTCAGGGTATCCAGGCTCTTGGATTTCAGTCCTGGAGGTTAGTGGTAGAAAAGGTTTATCAGGTCATGTCATCTATGTCCTTGTTAGTGAAAAATTGTTCCCTTGTGTACAGAAATAGGAAGCAGCTCTACTTTGTTTAAAACATTCTCCTCCACAAATGGTGTTTTCACCATTTTCCTTTGGGAGTTTGCTCCATTCAGATGGGGATTTTCCTGGCTCTAAGCTCTAAATTTTTATTTCACATTCAGATCCACAGTTTCTTTATCCAGGTAACAATTTTCTCTTTGCCTCCTTGCATTCTTCAAATATCTGTAGACCATTGTCATGCTCCAGCCTTTTGTCTCTTGGGCAATCTGCAAATACTTAACTCTTAGTTGTTCTTCAAATAAAGCCAATTCACTTTAAAGCCATAATTGTTCTTAAATGTCTTTTTCCAAACTTCATTATATCTGACAGAAATTACATGCTGTGCAGCAATGAACACAATTTGCAGGTGTAGTTGACTCAGCTGGAGTAGAGGCAGACTTTGTAGAGGGTGGGAAGCAGACAAGAGGAGATACAGACCTCCATGGGCATGGAGGTGCTCAACTGAGCTGTGGAGTTTGTGTTGAATGAAGAACTTATCCATAGTAGAACTCAGTGGTATCATTTGTGTTCCAGAACAGAGAAGGGAAACGTGTTTCAGTTCATGAAGTATTCCTTTTAAACCAATAACCCAAATCCTACCCAACACTGGAGTCTTGCAGAGGTTAGTTGCAACGATCATGTCAAGGAAAGTGATTAAGGTGTTATCCTGTATCTGGGATTTTCATCTTTCCTAACAATTTTCCAGTGAAAGTGACTACTCAAATGTAGCAAATTTATGCCCACAAGCAAGCAGGTTTATACCAATAGTTGTATTTCACAAGCCTGACAATAGTAGTCCAGGAACTCTCAGGCACACCTGGATTATGAGCAGAAAACTAGTTAGGCCTACATTGCTGTGTTGCTTTCTTGCATGGCAGTATTTGGAGCTGTTTCCTTTGGGATATAGCACAAAAGGCAATGTACCTTCCATGGATATTGGTGGAAATTGCACACAATCTTTGACAATGATTCTGAAAGTGGAGAGCACTCTTTTCTCACGCAAGGCAGCAGGGAACACTTACAATAAAAAATATAAACCAAGTTACTAACCTTAAGTTTTCACAGCACTAGGAGAAGTCTCTGCAGAGCTGGATAAAGACAGCACAACTAGCTTAAATTATCTTGCTCACAAAGCTCTGTCTGAGGAGACAGCCTGCATTGTAGCCTTATGGTGTGTGTCACAGACTTCCCAGTATCAAAACTACCAATCTCCTTTCTATATGCACAAAATTTTCCTTAAAAATATTAAATGCAATCTTAGCCCAGATCCAAGAATATGGACTGCAAAGGAGTGTCTCCATTGGCTTTGTATACTGCAGTGAGGAACAACTACCCCTTCCACAACGGAGCCTCCTTCTCCTTCCCTTTCTCTTCTTATGCTCTTGCACTCATTTCTACAAACACTGTCATCTGGTGGACACAGTTTTTCCTCGGCTCAGCAATAAAAGTGGCTCTTCACTTCCCAATGGCACTCATAAGAAAATCACAAGTCTACAAAATCAGAATAATAAAGCAGTTTCACACTTCCCAAGTGGTGGCTAGACCTCTGAACTCAAAAGGCCAAGGGGTTCTCAGCTGCATGTAGGGCCCAAAGGTTCTTCAAATGGATGCTGAGAATCCCTAAAACTCCAAAAGGGAGAAAGACTGACAAGAAGGACACAAATGCACTAGCATGGGGCTACAGAAATGTCAGCATCAGAAGAACTTCTGTGAGGTGTGGTTATCCACTGGCATCTTTACACATGCCTGAAAAGGGCAAGAGTGCTTCCATGCCTCATGGAGGTCTGCCCCACACATCACAATCAGTGACAACCCTGAACCTGAAAGCTCCCTGTTACAGAAAGGTTGCAAAATTAGTGATGCTATTAGAACCTGTGATTGTCACAGCAAAACCTAGTTTGGTACCAGGCTCTGTTCCTTCCAGCACCACCTTATGACTCACTCAGCAGGATGAAAGTGATGTAGAATATTTCTTAGTTCAAGATGACAAGGATGAAACACAGAGACAGAAACACTCCCTCCATTATTTTTGGTGTGGCCACAACCTGGGAAAATGCAGTCACATTGAAATGAAATAAATTATACAGTCGGTCCACAGGAATGTCCTGAAAACTTACAGAAGAATACAGTGCCAGTAAACAGAACATGTTGGTATGTTCTATACCTGTCTTACTTATCTATAATGATTTAGGTAATGAATAATTTTCTCTGGTGTATGAAGATATAATATGAATTTCTGATAAATAAATTAAGAAAGTGGACCTGGGATACTGTAGATCATCTAAAAAATAAAACAAATATGCCATAAAATTTTAGGAAGCAGTTCTCCATATTGTGCCTTTGATCAGTCATATTGGGTGAATTTGACATATGTTTTATCCCAAGTGGTTGCTATTATTTCTACACTGATTTGGCTGGAGACAACCCAAGAAAATATGAAATTACTTGTAAACCCATTACTATCCAGATGGTTGGGAAAGGTCATGAATGAGAGGGAAAAAAATGACCTGTTGTAGGATCCAAACCATAAACATGGGACCTGTCAACAGACACCCTGAAGTGCAATTGGAAAGAAGAGTGTATGACAGGGCTAAGGAAAAAAACCTTACCTTTATTAATGTTGCAATGACTCCTGACTGTGTATCTTTTCCATTTTTTAAAAAAAGAAAATAGTACAAGACTAGCTAGATCTTTGTTTTATACTTAACCAAGCTTATATAAACAACCCATTCCCACATTTTTTTATATGCTTGTCTCTTTTTTGGATACATTCACAGATGTCATACTTTAAGTCATTATAACATTACATAGGTTTTGGTTCTTTGTTTCCAGGGTTCTCACGCACAACGCACAGTCTGAACTGTTTGTTTTGCTTGAATTCAGTCCCCACAATCACTTTGTCACTGTTAAACCCCTGATAAAAAAGACAATAGACCAATTTATTCAATGAGACCAGGTGGTGTTTCAGACCAGACACAATCCTGTGGCCCAGAAATGTCCTCATTCCACTGAAGGCTGCCATAGAGGCTTGAATTCCCTAGCTGGTAAAACAGACCACAGTCTCCTGATGTATGAAGGGCAAAAGTCACTAAATATTGCATTTGAAACTTGGAGAGACACTACAGTATTTTCCAGCTGCTGGCAAACTTGTAAATGTAAGTGTACGTAAACTGATGGCAATGATGTGATGCATTTGTTCACATACATAATCCTTATGGTCAGTTAAAAAAGTAAGATCTAATGCCTGGTTAAAATGGAAGTGATGGTGTCCATCCCTTTTTTTTTTTGACATGAAGCTTTCTGATCCACAGCTAGGATGCAATTGCAAGCAGTAATGCCAGGGCGCTGTGAAGAACAGAAACAGCTCTGTGATGAGGACACAGGCAAAAAAATCTCAAAGGGCTGATAGATCCTTCAGCCTCTTTGTGTGTACACCTTGGTTATGATCTCCGAGATTTACTCCAGTCCTGGGAGTATCAAAGCACTACTTTTATTCAATAATAATTGTTTAAGACCTTATCTGGATGCAGAAGTCATCTATACAATATTAAACAAAATACTCTGCATTGCTACTACTGTGATCAAAGTTAGTAATGGTTTCTATTGCTTGATCTTTGTCTCTAAGAGTAACCAGGAGTCAGATCCTTAATCTGATATCAGTATACTTCCTGAAACAAATCTTCTAAGAAAGACAGAATATTAATAATAAAAATAATAATAATAATGATTTTTTTAAAAAAGCCCAACAAACATAACAACAACACACAAGGAAGACAGTGTTTCTTATAATACTTTAAATTGCATGAAAATGCCAAGTTTTGGCTCTTCTGTAAAGAATCTGAAACTGATTAGAGGAAAGGTTTTTTTTCACACAAATGCAGGACTTATGTCTAGGGTAAGAATTCTGAGTTTCCTGTGTTTTGCCATTACTATAAGGTACTCTACATAAGTACAAGTTTCTGGAAGTTGTGGTTTGCCATTTTCTAAATTGCATCCCAGTGCTTGATATCCCAGATAAGGAGTGTGTCCAACTGGAAGCAGAAATCAAAGCTTTTCTAAATAGCTCTGACAATTTGTCCGGCATTCTTCATTGACATCTACATAAAAATTTGAAACAAGCTTGAATATCTAAAGGCTTTGTGTTTAATAAAACCATAGATTAAAAGCTGCAGTACTACCACAGGCTACAGCTTATTGGCTGTTTCCGGCAAGCAGCATGCCATAAAGTTTGAAAATGTTATGAGGACATAATACATTATCATGGTGATGTTGCAAGAAGATTTCCGGACCTTTTTTCTGGCAGTAAGAGAGCTAGTATGAGCTATTCATAGGAAATCCAGCATGCTAAAGCTATCCACGTGGTGATATACAAACCCTACTCTGTTCTTGTAAACCTAGCCCAGATTTAACTAATCATTGTGGTCTGGCATTCTGAATGTGGCATACACACTGCGACATTACCAGAAGCACATCTCAGCTTTTCTGTCCTCTGGGCACAAATGTGGCATGGCAGGACCACAGGTCTGAGCAGAAAAACACTGAAAACCACTTTTGTATTTTACAAATACATGGCAAATCTCACGTGAGATTTCCTTGGAGTCCTCTCAAATGGTCCAGTCCACAGAGAAAGAGCTGGTTTGCAATTTTGGATGGTCAAGGGCAACAGAGTACAATAATCTCATAGGTGAATTCCTGTTCCGTATTCATGTCACCTCTCTCTCCACCTGAGCATCCTGTTATTTCATGGCCATTAGTGAGTGTGATCTTTCCAACAGCTATGAAATCAGAGAAGTGTTATCAATGTCTTACATGTGGGGACTACGACAGTGTTTTGTGCTGAGTATTTGTAACTGAGATGTGAAGCCATCAATGTCTTGACTACAGGAATATTCTTTCAGATATTCAGAAATATAAATGAGAACTATCTACATGAAGTTGATTACTTGGGTTTTTTTATTTATCAATACAATTTAATTGCAGCAAACAGTGATTAGCTCATAAATATCGTGGTTATTTTAGGAACATTGTGGAATATTTTTTAGGTGAAAAAGGTAGAGATCGTCAATAATCTCAGTGATGAAGCAGAGCACTATGTTATACCCTTTAATAGCAGTTAGATGCCTCTTTTAGATTAGGAAGTTTTTCTTTAAAAAGAGGTTGCTCTTCTTTTTAAGAAAACTTTGTAGGGCGAACGTCAACTTGTATGCTACCATCCCTTGAACCAAAGATTTCCAATAGTGCTTCATCGTGACTACAAATACAGCCATAGAATGATTACTCTGTCTCAGGGTTTGTGTATGACAAAAAAAAACCGAACAATAAACTAAGCCAATATACTTAGTATTTTGTTCATGCTGTATTTAAAATTCACTGAGGGTTATTAGAATGGATACCCTTTATGTGTTTTATGCACCAAGTACTCCAAATAATAATTAAAAAACAGTACATTATTTCCTTATGCTCATAAATGTTCCCTCTGAAGTGTAATAATACATGTTGTTAATATATATTGTAATTCCTTGCCTGTGGTTTTTCTTAATGATGATTTTAATGAAAACTGAGCAGTTTATTCAACAGACAGACATCAAATACTATTTCATGAGAAATCTTTAGGTCCTACTCAATGCAGGCCTGTGTAGACATAATCATTGTCTTCAAACACATTTTTTGTGTGTGTTTGGCTCAGTTAATCGGGTTTCTGCCTTTGTGAATATGAGGGACACCAATCTCAAATTAATCGGAAAGTATTAAAAACTAGTCCTCCTCCAATGTCATTAATAAAAAGTAATAGAGATTAAGTGGAAAAAAAACTTAAGCTAGCGTATTTTTTCTTCATGTTTTGTTGACTTCAATAAACAGGAGACATTCAGTAACTTTTTCAGTACCTGGAAGGCTGTTTCATCTTGTGGTTCAGGTGAAGGCAGCATTTTGTCCCTCCTTTTCTACAGTTAATGGGAAACAAATGAAGGTGCCCATTAGGCCCAGTAATTGAGGCTAGAAGCCAAAGAGAATTTTATAGTTGAAAGTAATCTCCTTCATTTTCTTTCCTTCACATGCATTTCATCCTTTACCAACTATTTAACTTTCCCTGGATCACATGACAAACGTGTAAGTGACCTCCTTCTTCTGCAGATAATCACTTCTTGCAGTGCACAAATACTAGGTGTTTTAGGCTTGAATGGAGCTTTGAGGCTCCCTATAAAGCTTTGTCATGCTTCTCAATAGCTCTTTCTTACAGTATAGCTAAGGAAACAGCTTGAAAACATGTACAAGGAAATTACAGGCTCTCCTGAATGTGCAGCACTCTGCATTTCTGCATATTGTTTCTTTATTTTTTATCATCATTTTTTAATTTTTTTCCATAGCAGATATCTCTATACTTCCTCTGAAGTCAGATCCCAGCTCTAGAAGAGTCTCACAATAAGGAGTGTCTCAAAAATAGCAAGAGGAGCCTTCTCCTGTCACCTACCACAATGAAGAAGTGGGAGCAAGGCAATGCACCCCCTTGTAAAGCACTTCATTATGATAGATGAGAGTAGAAAAACTGTCACATCTTGTTGAGGGAGGAGGGCAATGAATACATATGCATGTATATAAAATATATATTTTTATATACATCCTGCCTACAAGATCCTCCATGCAGCTTCATGTTTCATCATAAAAGTAATTTCATAACAGTAGTTATTGAGAGTTCCAGGTTTGTAACTTAAAATTCTTAGTTCTGCTCAGACACCAATACCTGTGACACCACCAGTCAACACAATCTTCCAGAGGTTTCCAGAGTTTTCCAGTTTTCCAAAGTTATGTAACGCCAGTTGCCCTCATATTGGAATGCGTTTTCCTGGATTGCAACTTAAAATGCAAGAATCTAAATGTTTTTCTTCACCATGTCTCATCCAGATATGAGGGAGTGGACATTAGACAGATTTACTGATGTTTCCTCGAAGTTACAGATTTCCATTACTGTTCTGTGGCATTGTTTTCCTTAACATTTTTTGTTACAGAATGTGTTTATGGCACTGCTGGGAGAAAAGGGATATTGAACAGCAATCATAGCTTCTAGTGATTTTCTCAACTTCTGTGATTGTGGGACCTCAGTCAAAATCTCATGAGAAAACTCCAGCACAAGTGTCAGAAATGCCAAGCAGTGACAAGAGGGAGATGTAAAGTCAGCACCATGGAGGAAGGGCTCGAGCACCCTTTAATGTGAATGCAAAGTCCCAGTACGTTACTCCACTTTAATGATGTATAATTGTGCCCCAGCTGGCTTCAGTCTGTGGCACTGTTACAGATTCCTTGAGGTGAGGAGAAGGTTGGATGAACCTCAGAGGTTTGGATCAAATTGCAATGAAAAATAAATGAAGCAATGCCAGACAGCACCCAGGAAAAATGTCAACATGTTGTTTCACACAGCATGCAAAATAGTATCACATTAAATGAAGAACAAGGTTTTCACTTACCTGGTCAATACTTTCAAGTCTTTCATGGTTTATCAAATTGATTTGAAGAAATCAGAATAAAATTAACAAAATGAAATCAACATTAAAAAAAGGAACACCTGGGTCGGAGCAATCCCAGGCACAGCTACAGGTTGGGCAGAGAAGAGATTCAGAGCAGCCCTGCAGAGAAGG